>BCHH01000008.1:0-27078 GCA_001599595.1 Beverwykella pulmonaria | reverse complement strand
GAGGGGGAGATTTGGATCCGTAAGTTCAATTCACCCTACAGTTTCCGTACGTACGTACAGCGTAATTGACCCGTACAGGTTCTTCAACTTCTACGGATGTACGGTATACGTACGGATTACAACGCTGTTGCCACACATGCCGACAGTCAAAAGCCTCCCGCGAGAAACGACATGGCCTGCTAAAACCACTACCAGTGCCTGAACTGAGATGGCGACACATCTCTGTCAACTTTGTTACTAAACTACCTAAATCTGAAGGCTGCACAAACATTATAGTGGTGGTCAATCACTTGACCAAGTATCAACACCTAATTCCGTGTGCTAGTATCCAAGCTCCCAACGTAGCCAACCTGTTCTACTAACACATGTGGAAACTACATGGCCTTCCCAACACAATCATCTTAGACAGAGGGACGCAGTTTGTCTCCGCATTCTGGACCAAACTCTGTTAGCTACTCCAAATTAATCCCCTATTGTTATCTGCTTTCTATCCCAAGACTAATAGACAGACTAAGAACGCTAACACGGTAATAGAACAAGTCCTACGTGCGTTTACAAACTACAGACAAGACAACTAGGTAAGATGGCTACCTGCTGCAGAATTTGAAGCCAACAACACAACTTCCAAATCAACACAAGTATCACTGTTCCTAGCCACATACAGACAGCACCTACAAATAGGATTTGAGCCTTCCTCTAAGATTAATAAGCATCGCTTCCAAGCTACCCAAGTGGAAGCCGCGAACCACTTTGTTGACAATATAAAGGAGCTCTAGAAATTTGTGCAAGAGGAACTCCTGTGGGCACAAGCATATTAACAAGAGTATGCAAACTGAAACTAATCACCTGCACCTAACTATAAGGTAGGTAATAAAGTCTGGCTAAACGCCCAAAACATCCAAACCAAGCGCAAGTCAAAGAAATTAGACTAGAAGAACCTTAGCCTATACCCAATCTTAAGGCCAGTTGGCTCGCACGCCTACCACCTCAAACTACCTAAAACTATAAAAATACACCCCGTCTTTCATGTGTTATTACTCTAACCCGCGGCACCTAAATCTGATTACCTGCCCAGCCAACAAAACCCGCCACCTAAACCTATAGAGGTTGAAGGTGAAACTAAATAGACTGTCAACAGCGTCAAGGAACTCCGCTACAACCGTCAACGCCAATACCATAAATACCTAGTCCAATGGACTGGATATAATAAACCAAGCTGGGAACCTGCAACAGAGATGAAAGACACTAAGGCTGTCTTACTGTTCTACAAGAAATACCCAAGCATACCCAAACCTGCCTTGAACCTGCCCTAAACCACCCTCGCAATTTGCTTAAATCTAAGAGGGGGGTACTGTCACAGTAACCACCGCGACACCAATTCCAAACAACGGTCCCAAACAATACCAAACGACGGTCCCGAACGACGGTCCCAAACAACAGTCCTGAACGACGGTCCTGACAAGTACTGTACTCCGCAGCACAGTACTTCACACACCCGAACTCGCGCACAATACCGACTAATACCCGTTGCGCACATCATCCCATTCTGACTCACAGTACACCGACGGTGACGACCGTTGGCACTGTACTGCGACTCACAGTTCAACGAGGTCGGCAACTAGCCGACCCGATCTAACCTGAAATACTGAACCGAGTCCCAACCGGGCTCAGCCCGCGCACGAACCAGACCCCTAACGCACGAACCAGACTGAGTATTTATTGAACCTCGAAGGACCTCTGGTCGAGCTCCTTACGCAACGTCTTGTATGATAATTTATCGCACCTGAGATTGTATCCGTAGTATCCGATATTTAATTGAACCTTTATCCTCTGCTACCGATAGCCTCTCGTGACACAACCACTGTTTTTCACCAGTATCTTAACAAATCCTGCCTTCCTATTTCTTTTCTTGCTTAATCCATCACACATTTCTCTTGCGTACGTATTATTTTGTCTGATTTCTATTGTTGTTAGTTTAATATTGTGACGATATTATACATCGCCAGCCCCGGAAGGCCCTCGGGCAGGCCACGGGCCAGCCACGGGCCAGTCACGGGTTCTCCAGAGATCACGTGACCGCGCAGGAGTATATAGTCTTCTCGACGATCCTGAGTCATCCTCAAGGATTCGTCTCAATACAATCGTACACCTACATTCAAGCTTCCTACTTACGAAAACCCTCACAAATATTGTTGACCTGTGTTGTAGCTTCACAAACACACACATACACACACACAAATATGCCACTCCGCTCGCCCCCTAGTGCTTCTGCCTTGGCCTTTTAGGTTATTAGGTTATTTGCCTTTAGTCCTGCCACGCGTTCGCGCGTGGCATGGCCATACAATACAGTTTTAAGCGTCTAGGCTTAAAGAAGTGCCAGTACTGTATTTTCTAAGAACAAGAAGTGCAACACTGTAAGATTTTATACTAAACTAAATTACTAGTAATTTAGTAGGTATAATAGTGTCACGGTAACCACGGCGACACCAATCCTGAACGACGGTCCTGAATGACGGTCCCGAACGACGGTCCCGACAAGTACTGTACTCTGCAGCACAGTACTTCACACACCTAACATTGCGCACAATACCGACTAATACCCATTGCGCACATCACTGTACTCTGACTCACAGTACTGTTACTCACAGTACTCTCCGAACGACAAGCTCGGCAACTAGCCGACCTAACCTGAAACGCTCAACCGAGCCCCAACCGGGCTCGGCCCGCGCACGAACCAGACACCTGATGCACGAACCATGCATGCTAAGGCCCTGCCTGGTTGTCTCCGATTCAGGCTCCGTTTCCGTTTCAGTACCGAAACGGAGCGTAATCGGAGCCGTGTTTGGTATATTGTGTCCGTTCCGTTTGGTAATCGGCGTCCGATTCGTATTCAAGCGCCACGTAATCTTAACCCTTGTCTAGCTCTGCCACAGACCTCATGCAACCTCCTGCGTCTCTGATAGCGAAAAACACCTCCAGAGGTGTTTTTTGCTATTGGAGACATCACGTGTCTTGATTTGCAATGGATCCTTAAAAGGCTGCTGCGGGCTGTGCCGCTGTAGGTGCTCTCGCCAGCGTCCACGCTTTGTTGAACCAGTACTATAATACTAAATCTTGCTTAATTAGTGTAAATAAGCAGGAGAACAATCGCGAGAGGGGGCTGGCGTAGCTTGTGGACTGTATAAGCAACCCTATACAGCTTTTTAAAGAGACTTGATTGCAGCCAGAGGTGTGGGACAAGCTTATACAGTACCTAAAGGAGAAAGAGCTAGTAAGCAACAGCAAGGTGATAATTGAGGAGAAGGTCCTTACATTTTTGTACATTTGTTTAAATAGGGCGTCCTAGCGTAATTGTTGTTGTAGAGCTGGCCATTTAATAGAGATAATAAGTTGCAACTTTTACAAAGTTTTGGACGCGCTGTTATAGTTGTATAAGGACGTTGTTAAAGGCCCTTTAGCTAAGGTTTCTAAGCATATTAGGGGCAGCAAGAAGCGCTGGCTGTACTTTAAGGACTGTGTAGGCGCAATTAACAGCACTTATATACCTATATATGTGCTAGCTTTGGCGCACAAAAGGTATTACAATTAGTATAGGGATTTAAGCTAGAACTTCCTTGCTGCTGTTAACTTCAATATAAACTTCCTATATATGTTAGCTGGCTGGGAGGGCAGCGCACACAACAGCAAGGTGTTAAGGGACGCCTACACAAAGGGCTTTTACGCGCTGCTAGGCAAATATTATGTTGCTGACGCAGGCTATACAAATAGCTCTAATTTGCTCACGCTGTATAGAGGTGTATAGTATTACCTGTGAGAGATCCAAGAGGTTGGCAGAGACGCACGGACAGCTAAAGAGTTGTTCAACTATTGCCATAGCAGCCTGCGTAACGTTGTTGAGCGTACGTTTGGCATCTTCAAGCGTTGCTAGAGGATCTTTGATAGAGCTTATAAGTTTGATATTAAGACGCAGATGAAGCTTGTGTATAGCCTAGTAGCTGTTTATAACCTTATTAACTTAGTGTACGCTGTAGAGGAGGATTTTGATAAGCTAGGAGCGTACAAACGCAAGGCAATTAATAAGGCGCAACAGGAGGAGGAGCGTAGGCGTAACGCAGCTCTGTTAGAGGTTAGCATAAATAAGAAGAGGGAGCAAGTAGCAGAGAGCATGTGGGATAATTACTAACTAGCGCAGAGGATCCTTGGTTTATAGGGCAGCAGAGTAGCTGTGTGTTATATAAGGTGAACACTTACTAGGTCTAGTCTATACTAAGGTAGTGCGTAAGTGTAGGTGTTGTAGGATTATTCTGTGAGGTTTAAAGACAATAATATAAGACAGAGGGGTGGTAAATCTAATTAATAAATTAACTAACTAACTTGCTGTATCAATCTAGGTAAGAGACAAGTAAAGTTATTTAAGTTAACTACTAAGAGCAAATATAACATAGGAAACTGCCTTCCTTATATACTTCCTCTTTGCCTATAGAATCCTAAGTCTCCTATCCCTTAGTAGGATATTAAGGATCCTCTAATTCTCCTAAGTTTCCCCTTCCTTAGCAGGATCTCTAGGATCCTTTAATTCTCCCAAGTTTCCCCTTCCTTAGTAGGATCTCTAGGATCCTTTAATTCTCCTAAGTTTCCTGTGTCTTAGTAGGATATCTTCTGCCACGTGCCTTGCTTACCTGCGCAAATCCTTGCTGTTCTTTTGCGCCTGTCTGCACGCTGTGCTGCACCTGTTAACAGAGTTTTGTTTGTTTGTTAGCAGGGTTAGTTCCTTATCTACAGCCCACATCTGTGCAACTTCTTTAAACTGTAACACTGTAGTTGTGTGCAAAGGCAGTTATAATTGTTGCAAAATACAGACTAATTTAAGTATATAAGAGCTCAACACCAATCTCACACAGGCCACTATTATTAGTCTTGGCAAATCACGCTAGTAACTAACATGCTGCGCCCAATATCTTGCACCTCCCTTATAGCTAACCTGCTGTTGCCACGCCAATCAAACATCTCTACACTTGCTACTAGGTTGCTATACTCCTCTTGCGCAACTAGCTTGTTAACACAAGCCTTTACCTATGCCTTCTGCCTCTGCAGTGTGCGCAAATTAACCTAGAACTTTGCATTCTACTTACTCTTAAAGGCTTCAAGAATAGCTATCTAGAGCCTCTTGTCCAACAATAAGTACTTATCCTAGAACCTTAAAAGCACCTCCTGCTAATAGTCCTTAGGAACTATTGCTGCTGCAAGCTCACCAATCTGCTTTGCTATATTGTCTAACTTTAAGCCTATATAGTCCTTAGAGGTGAGCAGTCTAGCCCTTTTGCCGCCACTTTGCCTTACAGCAGACACAGTGCCTGCCCTTTTGCGCCTACTAGCTAACTTGCTGCTTAAATCTAGGTCTGTAGAGGCAGAGGTCCCAAACAAAGTAGTGCCTGCCTCTATTAAGTCTACAACCTGCTGCTGGGGTTAATAACGCAGCGCTCTTACGCTAACAGCGTCCTTGCCTGTTGCGTAATACCTATTAAAGAGCTCTTAGTGTATTAACTCAAAGGGCAACAGCGCGTCCTGAAACTTTAACGCGCCTAGATGGGCCCTAAAGTAGTTATTAAGGACCTTGCTGTCAGCTATAACCTAGCTATTAATAACGCTAAAACCTAATTGTTGGCAGAGCTGTAACTAAATTTGCCAATCCTTTTTACAGGTATTAATCTTGTTCCTGCACTAATTAATAGTTATAGGTCTACCTGCTGCTTGCTGAACCTCCTTCTAGGCATACACCTACGCCTAGGGTTTGAATTTGCTATTAGCGCAGTTCCCCTCCCTTGCCTTGCATACTAGAGCTAACAATAGACATTCTAGCAGCCTATTAGACCACTTGAATCACAGCCTTTGATCAACTAGCTGGCTTTGATACAACGCTAGTGACGGAGCTGGCGGCGGAGCTGGCGGCGGCGAGGGCAGCGGTGAGGGCGACTAGGTCACCTGAGTAGGCGCTGGCGACGGCGAGGGCAGGAGAGAGAGCGCGGTTGCAGCCTGAGCGATGCGCTCGAGTTGCTTATTGCGTGGCGTAGAGGGCAGCATTTTGATGGTGATAGTGAGTAGGTTGCTCACAGCAAGCGCACTGACAAGGATTACTAGAAAACGGACATAATCGAACCAAACACGCCTCCGATACAGTACCCTCCGTTTATGAGAGCGGTATCGTATGGCCCCTGCTGAACTAAGCAGGGGCGTAAGCGAAACGGAAACGGAAACGGAGCGGACAACCAGGCAGGGCCTAAGTATTTATTCAAACGGTGCTGCTCGGCAGCTCGACCACACATCACATGAACACGAGTCAGGTGCGGCGGTGGCGCACCTTCAGCTCAACCACGTCGGACGACGTGCGTGCGCCACGCGATGCCACACTGTCAGGACATGCTCGGTCGGGTCGCGCCCGGACCATACCCTTCTGTATATAGGATCGTTCTCCCTGAGAACCTCTTCTCGCTCTATCTTAGTGTACTTGAAATAGAGCCAACTTATCCTTTCATTTGCCTTCGGCACCCACGATAGTGAAGACCGTGCTCATCACCACAATTATGAACAATCAACGAAACGGACCACCCTCACTTACATGAACCTCAACCCAACAAGATCACGAATGCTTTATCTGTTTTTCATCACACCTTCTTTTATTTGGTTTGGTAGCTAGATATATTGAAATTGCAAACAGTCTACTGCCAAACCTCTACTGTGATTCTTCCTCCTTCAGTGCATTGCTGCTTCGGACATCGCATGGCTGCGAGTCGCCCTCCTACCCCCGTGTGATATTTCCATTTCACACACCTTTCCTCCACCGCACTATCTACCTCCAATCCTACTCTCAACCATATTTAGTGCGAGACAACCCACCTGCCTTACAAAAGGTAGAGCACTGCAGTTACACCTCTCTCCCCGTGTCCTCACTCTCCTAATTAGCTTCCACGGTTACCTGTGCGTCTGTAAGACCCTTCGCAGTGGCCGAAACAGTGATTTTTCCAGAGGCCCCAGCATTGGCCTTCACAATAGCAAGAGCGAGGCCGCTGAAGGCTTTTCGTGTTAGGGTCGGAAACGCAGTCATATCGGTCGGGTCGCCGTTATCGGTAGAGACAATTTGGCCAGGACCAGAAATGGAAAAGGTTATGGCGTTTTTTGCCGCTGGCACCGTATCCCCGTTGCCGTCGACAACCGCGACAGTAATAAACGAGAGGTCGTAGCCGTCCTGAGCAATACTAGTACGATCAGCTGTTATATTGAGCCGTGTAGCGTTGCCAACCGTCTTCTTAGTATCAACCGCCCATTGCGCCCCATTTTTGTATGTGACTACGCGTAGATCGCCGGGTTGGTAAGTGACATCATCCCATCGGAAACGGTAGGAGTATTGGGCCTTCTTTATTCGTCCTGCCGATTTCCCATTTACAAAAAGCTCAGCTTCATCAGCTGACGAGAATACGTGGACTGGAGTAACTTGACCAACCCGGTCGGGCCAAGTCCAATGGGGTAGAATATGTGCCATGGGAAAGTCGGGACGCCAATGCGCTTGATAGAGGTAGAAGCGGTCCTTTTTGAAGCCTGCTAGGTCAATGATTCCAAAATAGGAGCTTCGAGCAGAATCGTACGGCGTAGGCTCCCCTATGTAGTCCCAGCCTGTCCAGACAAATTCGCCAGCAACGTATGAGTTTATATCCTGTTGTCCAAAGACCTTGTCGGGGGACGAGCCCCAGCTGGGTGCGTAGAGCTCGTAGGCACTGACATACATAGCCGTATTGTTTCCGCCCGCGCTAGCACCGCCAACGGTGGCGGTATTCGCACTTGTCACCGGGAATATGTATGTGCCCCGAGTGCTAAGCACTGAAGAAGTTTCGGTGCTCCAGATCATCTTGTTTGGAAAGGCCTTGTGAAAGTTCGAGAATGACCCAGACGTTGCGGTGCCCCGCCCCTCACCCTGGTAATTCAATCCTATGATATCTATCACACCAGCTAAGGCGCTGCTTTCAGAGGCAGAGTTCATTGCCACAGTATTCTGCCGCGTTGGATCCTCAGCGTGGGCTATGTCCTGTAGCAACTTACCCGTCGACCCTCCGGATGCACTGGATTGTTCACCAATCTCATTACCGATGCTCCAAGCGATAACAGAGGGATGGTTACGGTCACGTCGGATGAAAGATCGGAGGTCTGGCTCGCGCCAATCCGTAAAGATCAAATGGAAGTCGTTAGCTGTCTTCTGGTTGTTCCAACAGTCGAAAATCTCGTCAAGAACCATCATACCCAGCCGATCAGCTATTTCGAGCCATTCGGGTGCGGGCGGATTGTGTGACGTCCGGAGCGCATTACCGCCCATCTCTTGTAGCATCTGTTGCTGCCGCTCAGCAGCCCGGGTATTAAATGCAGTTCCTAGAGAACCCAGGTCGTGGTGATTACATGTGCCTTGTACGCGCACTGCGTGCCCATTGATCAAGAACCCCTTATTTGCATCATACGTTACAGTGCGGATACCGAATTGGGTTTCATAGGTGTCGATCATTCCGCCATTGGTAGATAGAGTCGTAATAGCAATATATAAGTTCGGCTTCTGCGCTGGTGGTGGTCCCCAGAGTAGTGGATTTGTTACTGTGACGGAGCTGTTGATAGCCTGCTTTGCGCCCGCTGCCACAGTTGCCGACGTTTTTGGAAATGTAGCCACGACGCCCCCTCTGGCTTTCTTGGTTGCTGTATCGAGTACATAAACCTCGGTGACTATATCTACCTGTTGGCTTGCTTCTCTCTTATTTTCTACTTCGACAACGAGGTTAAGAGTGGCCGATTGGGCAGAGACAGTTGGTGTTGTAATATGCGTGCCGAACTGGCCTACATGTGTTGGGTCGACTTTGACGAGCCAGACATTTCGGTAAATACCGGCACCCGGGTACCAACGCGAGTTGTCTAACGCATTATCTAGTCGAATAGCTAGCACGTTGTCACCACCTTTGGCGTACCCAGTAAGATCCAGACGAAACGAGTTGTAAGCGTACGGCCACCCGCCGACCAGTTTACCGTTAAGCCAGACTGTTGCATATGACATGGCGCCGTCAATATCCAAAAAGATGGACTTCCCAGCGTCAATCTCTTCCGAGGTTATCGTCAACTTCCGACGGTACCAGCCGACTCCATTCACGGGCAACCGACCCATCCCACCGCTGATTCCAGGTGCGTTAAAGGGCCCTTTAATGGCCCAGTCGTGTGGTAGGTTGACGGCCTCCCAGGTGCTATCATCAAATGACGCTTGAGTATAGTTGAGACTGCTCCCCGGAGGAGTACCCGAAGGACGCTGGCGTTTAGTACCGCTGATGAAGTCGTTAGCCGAAGGGAGGATCCAATCCTTCAACGTACTGTACGACAACGAGTCGGGGTTCGAAGTAAATCGTGAAAACCTCCAGCCTGCATTGAGGCTGGAGCGCTCGCGGCCCGCCGCTGCATGTGCATCTGCGCGAGGATTCTTGCTTATACGCGCTTCAGCATGTCGGAGGTTTGTTAATAGAAACAGGCTCAGCAAGAACAACCAGCAGGCGCTATACGTCATTCTTACGAGAGGCGAATCCTTGCTAGGAGAATGTGCGTGTATGATACCATGCATGAGAGGTTCTTAAGCATTGCATTTAACAGTTGAGCTTGCTACGTACAACACAGAATCGTTCTAACGGAGGAATTAGAAATTTTTAATGCTCTAACAATTACTGAACAACTTAGTATCCCCTTGGTAGAGTGTCTTGGGAGAAAGGGAGCACTGGGATTCGCACAATTCACAATTTCTGAGCCATTTCTAATATGGTAAAATTAAATTAAAAGGCTATCGCATACAGAATTTCACCGCCACATTTAGCCTGATTTAGACCGGCCACAGCGTCAAGATTAATTACCGAGTCAGCCTTTTAAGCGAAACGCTTACATTTTGCTAGAGCTGTCTCTCTTAAAGGGTTCAATATGTGATTTAAGAAGAGAAGGTGACACACCAGGTACTCAGCCTTTGGTAACACAGACTGTGAATCACTGATCTTAGCCTAGAGTGTGTGTCTGAGATATTGGATGAAAACAGTTGCAGGATGCAACCATTCTTGGTAGTGATTGAGCTGCATGTGCCCCACATGGCATTGTGAACGGAATAACTTCTTCGCATCATACCCATCGACTTCCCCGCTACTACTGCGGTCTATCATACCGTGAGAAAGTGGGTACTCGCCATTTATGGGCCCGAAGAGTACTAAATACAGCATAGGGTCCTTCAAGTGCAAAAATGGCCCAGTCACAGCGGGCTTTACCACAAAACTCACTGAAATTATACAGAGGCGATGCATTTGACGCAGAACGAAGTTGCAGTTACCGCCTCGCAACCATAATTAACGAACCACCACCGATCACATCCTAGCAGTCGCGACAGAAAGCAAGGCCTGTTACCGCTGTCGACCCTCCATCTCTTCCAGCTACGCTATTTTAGTTAATAACTGACTTTACATTACGAAGAAGCTCCTACTTAGTCAAGAATGCTCGAGGATCTGCCGTGTGATGACGAGCACGGTCTTCACCATCGTGGATGCGCAAGGCAATAAAGGGATAGGTCAGCTCTATGTCAAGTACACTAAGATAGGGAGAGATGAGGTACTCCTGGGCGAACGATCCTATATACAAAAGGGTACGGTCCGTGCGCAGGTCGACCGAGCATGTCCTGAGAGTGTGCATGGCGTGGCGCGCACAAGTCGTCCGACGTGGTTGAGCTGAGCGTGTGCCACTGTCGCATCTGATGCGTGTTCCTGTGATGCGTGGTTGAGCTGAGTGCCTGCCACCATTAACTCTGATACGTGTTCATGTCATGTGTGGCCGAGCTGATGAGCAGCACCGTCACATCTGTCCCCAAGCGCCGTTTGGTTGACTGCAAGACGCACTCGCGCTGCCTGTGCTCCTGCAAGTGCTGCTTTCGCCGTATGGCCAAGGGTGAGACCATTGTTGAGCATGACTGCCGTTTCACCTTTGAACCCCTCTATATCGCTGGATATTGCGATAATAGGGGTCTCCCCTTCAATGGGAGCGGATATTGCCAATCCGTGGATGATCAACCATGTCTCCATGTAAGTTGACCCATCCCGACCCTTCCTAGTGCATTCTGGCTGACCTGACCGCAGCTACCTTAAGAGAATACGCGGCAAGCCCAGTCCACTTAATGCTGCTCTGGTTTGTCTAGACACTGTCTGTCTTAATTGAGAATAGGGTGTCATCGTCAAAGCATGCATGAAGGTCCAAAAAGAGGCCATCCACTTGCTTGATTGGTCAATAAGTACGTTCCTGTCACAAAAATAGCTTACTTTGGCTCTTTCTAACAGTTCCTAGCTCCAATGCATCCAATCTGGCGTTTAACAGTAATATCCTAGCCTAAGACTGGGCATTTGAAGGGCTCCAGGAAGCTCTTGGACAAAGACGAGTTGAGGATTGGTATTGCAGCGCCAACTTTCCTCGGCTGAAGCGAATGTTGGCCGTTCTCTACGAAGCAAACCGTCTTATACTCTAGTCTCGATTGCGAAGTCCACGGGAAGGCAAATCATAAATCTGAAAGTGGGTGGTCGGAGCTGTGCTATTCTATACAACACACCCCGGTGATTCTAAATCATGTTGCCTATCCACACTCATCCTAAAATCTAGGTCGAGGACACAATTGAGTGGAAGTTATCTAGGTGGCTTGAGGGACTTTTGAGTACTCTAGTGTTGAGCAGGATCGCCTTAGGATGCCAAAGAAAGGCGCATTTATTGCGTGGTCGAAGGGCCTTCGTATTTGCCCTGGAAAGAAATTCTCTCGAGTCGAATTCATTGCAACAATGGCAGCCAATTTGCGCGACTGGATTGTGGAGCCCGTGCTAGAGAGGAGAGAGAGAGAGAGAGAGAGAAAATGGATAAGGCGAGGAGGAGAGTTCTGAAGCTGGTCGAGCAGGATACTGGCAAGTTTAATTGATGCAGATGCTGCACCCGGAGAGAGTGCCTCTTGTCTGGAAACGGCGTTGAACGCGTCAACTGCATCACAGCACGCCTAAGTACACGGCCAGCTTGTTGTTATCGCATGTGTCGCCCACGGCCACATCGTCGCGTGACGAGGCATTGGCGTGTGATTGATTGCATAGAGAAAATATTCGAGCTAGTCGCGTGTCACAACATGCTTCTGGAACTATGGAAATTCCAGCGGGGCATGCGGCGACAACCCCATATGGATGGGATGGGAGGATTGTAGGGGTTCGTTGCTCGGGCGCCCAGTTGCCCCTTCTGGGACAACTAGGGTGCCGCCATTCTCGGGGGACGCATCTTCCGGGAAGGTGTCTGGGTGCTTACATGATTGGTGTGCATGTGCATTAGCTATTTCGTTTCAGCTTGAGCCTTTCTAGATAAACTCCTGGAGGAAAACTTTACTGTGTTGCCGTATCTGGCCATGTTGCCCGTGGACGTGAACAGGATCGCTTCTACGCCTCGAAAGCTGTGTGCCCAAGTTGTCGACACACAGGGGGCATATGGCGCGATATCGCGGCTTCTTGCTCATACTTTCATGAAGGATCCGAATACCAGGTCAATGGTGTTGGAGGTTGTGCGTTCACAAGAGGGCGCTACGGCGTTAGCGAGGCAGAGTGTAGGCATTCTGGCCAATGCCAAGGGGTCTTGTTCCCGAGATAGGCAGGAGCGAGGAGATACGGGCGTGTTGGAATCACGGTGGCAGCAATATTGTGTATTGTTCCAGCGCGCATCCCTTGATCGCCATGTTGCTGAGCTGTCCCGCTGGAGGCCGCAAGTACCCCTCCGCCCCGGTCGGCCAAGTTGATTCGAGTGGCCAACACGGTGGCAATATAACCTGTTTTGCCTCTAATCAATCCTTCTTGGCGGCGCGCACGGCTTTTGCGTCGTGGTGGTGTCTTGTCGAGGCTTATGTGCGAGCCCTTTGGCTTGTCAAGGCTTGTGTGCAGCTTCTTGTCTTGCAATGGAATGTGTGCGTTGCGGAGGCGTCGTGTGCGGCGCGGTCCTGGGCGCCGAGTCGCCGTGGCAGGAGCATCGCGACGACATCGCGATATGCGATGGAGACCTGCCGCATCGAGTATAATCCAGAGGTGCTATCTGCAGACGGTAATACGAGCTCCTTCTAGTTTGGGCAGCCTCGGCGGTACGGCTACCCGTGAGAGCTGGGCCATCGATTTGCGTGCACACCCTCAGGAAGTAATAAATGCAACACTTGTCCCACGCCTCTGGGACATCTCTCCTCGTCCTCCTCGTTGTTCCCCGTAATACCCCCCCTCCGTGTCGACCTCACACAACTGCGCGCCCACCATGCCCATTGGCGACGACGACGCTGTGGTAAGCAACAACCATGAACGCGATTCCCTAAGATCTCCAAGCCCAATGCCCACCCACGTCATGCTCGCTTGCCTACGGTCGGACCGCTAACACACCCCCGCAGCAAGCCACGGGCTTGGACCCGGCTCTTGTGGACCGCTCCGGCGACCCAGAGCGCAAGCACCCAGAACAACACACCACCACGCCGCCGCCGTATCTCCATGGCGAGGGCAAGGCCACTCTCCAGGAGAGCTACCTTGGTGATGACGACTTCCCGACCGAGGAGGAGATGCACACGCTGCGCCGAATTCCCGCCGCGATCCCATGGAAGATCTACACCATTGCCTTCGTCGAGCTTGTTGAGCGCATGTCCTACTACGGCACCACGGCCGTCTACTCCAACTTCATCGCCAAACCGAGGGTCACCTCGACGGGAGCAGCGCTGCATCCCCATGACGACCAGGCCCAGCCCGGTGCCCTGGGTATGGGAAAGCAGGTTGCCTTCAGTTTGACCACCTTCAATGCATTTTGGGTCTACTGCTGCCCCCTCCTCGGTGCCTGGATTGCCGACACCTACCTGGGACGCTTCAAGACCATTGTCTACTCCGTTATCGTTGCTGAAATCGGTCACATCATTCTCGTTGCTTCTTCTGCACCAGGCGTCCTGGACCATCCTCACGGTTCGCTCGCTGCCTTCGTTATTGGCTTGATGATCATGGGACTGGGCACAGGCACTTTCAAGCCTAATATCTCCCCCCTCATTGCGGAGCAGGTCCCCCAGGAGAAACTGCGCGTCGAGATGAGGGGCGAGGAGCGCGTCATTGTAGATCCAGCTGTGACGGCGACACGCATTTTCAACTGGTTCTACCTTTTTGTCAACATTGGCGCATTGGTTGGCCAGCTGGGAATGGCCTACGCTGAACGCTACGTTGGCTTCTACTTGGCCTACCTGATCCCGACCGTCTTCTTCATCATCGCCCTGCCCGTCCTTCTCATCTGCAAGAAGTTCTACATTATGCGTCCGCCGGCTGGCAACGTCATGGGTCCAGCTTTTAAGCTGCTTTTCAAAGCCCTGGGGAAAGGTTTGTCTATCAATCCCGTGAAGACTTGGAAGAACTGGAATGACGGGCACATGTGGGACAGAGTGAAGCCGTCGACCTTGGGCGAAAATAAGCCGTCGTGGTACAAATTCGATGATGCTTGGGTCGATGAAGTCGGTCGTGGTTTCCGTGCCTGCGGTGTTTTCTTCTGGGTCCCAATCTTCTGGCTTGCTTACAGGCAGATGGACTCCAACTTGACTCAGATGTGCTCTACCATGTCCTTGCACGGAATTCCTAACGACGTTCTTTCCAACTTGGACCCCCTTGCCATTATCATCATTGTACCCAGTAAGTCTAAGTTTCACATCCACACTCGTTTGATTACTAACGTGCTCCTTAGTCATGGATCTTCTTGTCTACCCGGCATTGCGCAAAGCGGGCATCAGGTTCACTCCCATCAAGAAGATCACTGCGGGTTTCATCATCGCATCCTTCTCCATGATCTGGGCATCTGTTCTCCAATACTATGTGTAAGCAGCCCCATCCTAGGCTCATTGAAAGGAGGAGACTGATCTTGATAGCTACAAAACCTCGGGATACTACGACCATCCCAGTGACGAATATGTCTCACCCATCAACGTCTGGGCTGTTACCGGAATTTACGTCATGATTGCCATTTCCGAAATTTTCGCATCGGTGACGACGCTCGAGTATGCCTTCACCAAGGCACCGAAGAACATGAGGTCTCTCGTGCAGTCTGTACAGCTATTCACCACAGCTTTCTCAGCCGCTCTTGCTCAGGCCTTCACTCCACTGACGAACGATCCCCATCTTGTGTGGAACTATGGGAGCGTGGCCATCATCTCGTTCGTGACTGGCGTCGCTTTCCATTTTGCCTATCGCAGGATGGACAAGGAGGAAGACAAGTTGAACTTGCTTCCGACGGGACATCTTGGCACCGAGATTCAGGCTCAGGATGTTGAGAGGCGCTTGAGTCTTTCGGCCGAGAGGCGCGCGAGCTCTGTTGCCCCCGCCGATGAGAAGAAGATTTAATGCTGTGCAACTTTTGGGCGGAATGGAAATGATGTGATGTTCGCCTGTTGAGACATGTCACGGAATATGGTTATTCAAGAAGTGTGCAGAGCATATGGATAAGAGCTTCCTCAGCGAGGGCCCACCGTACTACATCTTTCACTTAATACAAACACTCTACATAATGCAACCCAAGTCTCAATTCCTCACGCGTATGATTGATTTCCCTACCAAGTAAATGCGCAAGCATGAAACAGTCCACGAGGCACAATCTATGGGCTCAGTACTCTAATCACACAGCTCTTATTGCACAGCTCCATATCCCCACGCTTTCCAGTCGTTTGAGACATACCTGCAGCCTTAGAAGCCAAGCCCTGACCACTATTGAGCAGTGACTAGGAGAAGCTGTATGGAGGCTGCTTGTGTGAATTACTCGATTCCAGACAATCTGGCCGGGAGGGAAGGAGTTGCTGACCCTGATTCTGCCGTACCAGACGTTAAATGTCATGATCGTATATTCATCTGTATTCCAACCACCTTGCCAACTCGCTGACTTGCCGACTCGCCGTGCTATCAATCGATTTCGCAAGCCATTTGTACTTGTTGTCCACAAGGAATTATGCCTTATACTGTTCTCGTGCGTTAGCGGGAGTGTCGATTTTCAAGGTGTCCAGCGCACCTGTGATATATTTCCACCAAGGTGATGGTTGATCTTGGTTTTCGGTATAGAGGTAGGCAGTAAAATAAGGAATTACGCAGTAACTATTTTAAGGCGAAAGAAATGCTGAGATGATTACAACAAGTGTGGGCATAAATTTAGTAGACCTTGAGTGTAAGTGGGAAAGCTGTAGAGAAGAATACGAATAGACTCACAAGAGTGCATATGCCCCACGATTCTTACGTCTCTATCCAACTGTACATTTTCTTTCACAGAGCTAGTTCAGGTCCCGAGTAGAAGCCTCGTCTCCAACAGCTTTGAATGAGGCGCAGCCCACCAAAAAGTTGCAATAGTACTTCTACTGAAGCTGAAGCTTTGAAGCCTTGGTAGACCATTTCAAGGAAAAGCTGTGAAGTTTCCTATTGTGTTTACCCCATGGAGCAATAGTACTATACAGCGTGAATCAAAAATATAACTTTTCAGTAGTAGGTTATTAAAAACTAAGAAAATGAGATCTTTGAAATGCACTAGATCGTCTTTCTACAAAGCTGGACAGTTACTACTCTTAGAGGCCTCCTTCAAAACTGAAGCGTTGGCTCAAAGGTATGAAAGTTTAACGATTTCGTGGATCTTATAAGATAATGGAATGATTCAACCCACCTCTAAGGAGGCAACTACAAATCATTTGAAAAATGATATAATATACACACTTAGAAACACAAATCATGACTGTAATAGGCTTTATCTAAACTTATCTCGTTGGATGATACATGAGCGAGCAAACTATAATTAAAAACCTCACCGCCATATCAGGACGATGCTTGGCTGTTATTGAATTCGGAATTTTTATATTTCGGTCTCTATCATTTTCACTGGCGATGACGGAGAAGGTTGATAACGAAAGTCACCCTAAGGCTTTTTATCAGTGTTGCATTTTCCAAATCCAATAGTCATCTACTTTATCACATCAATCTCGAGTTTACTGTACAAGTAAAAGGAGTACTTACTTGCCATCAATAACCCATAGATTGCTCTCGGCAATCTGTACTCCTTACCCTTGTCAAAGCACTGGCTTCACTTCAGAGTGGGCAACTCGAAAAGGACAACACTGCTATCCACTGGGGGCATTTTCTTACCTGTGATATACAGCAATCATCGCCTACTGTCAACATTTTTTGATTCCCTACTATTCAGCACGCACGGCTAGGTGTGAGCTTTACGACGGTGGTTACTTGTGTTTAAACCAACCGTGGAAGTAATAGAACCCAGAACTTATCGTATGGCAGTTCACAAGAGTTTTGAGTAAATCCCGCCCAACATGTATATGTTATGTTGGAGGGTATATATGTCAATCAACGCAGGGATAAAGTGCGTTCACATTTTGTTCCGACATGTTGTATGACGAACGATCAGATGCGACGGCAGTGGCGGCACATAGGTCTGCGCGTGCGGCGGACGTCATGTGTAGGTTCCAGGTGTCGGCTCCGTTATGATTTCTGTCGTTGCATCAATGCTTGGTAATATCTCGCTTAATTGGCGTTCGTGGTGTCCAGGCTTTGGTTTAGTGGCTACAGCTCTCCAACGAGTCATTGGCTTCGATACCGAGGTCATGTGCAATGGTAGCAGCTTAAAATAGTCCACGCAATCTTTTCCCTCAATATACTCGATTGCGCGAGAGTGGGGAATAAGTTGCAATTTTGTAAGTCCGTAGCGAAATGTTGCAGGATAGACTTGTGGCAATCTGAAAAATAGATACTGTAGTCGATTCTTGTCTCAGCAGCATCAGCTCTCATTGCTTTTAGCGCTAATTATCAAGATTTAGGATCTTAACAACAATCAGGCTCGGAAGCATATTCGAGAATTGCGTTTAATATTTTGAGGCCACTGAATTTGCAACCATTTCCAAGGTTTCACGTCACAAGATCCAGAATATGGGCCAATCTTCAAGCGTGTACACTCAGATTGAGATTGAGAGCTCACCAGAGACAGTAAGATCTATCGTACGTTTTATTCTTTACCAACACACATCCAAGGCTTAAGGGTGATAGTTCTTGGACTTTCTGCGCTACAAGGAATGGCATCAGAACTTTTATTTCACAATACCCAAGTCCAGGAAGCAGCCCTTAGACTTGCAGCCGGGAGATAAAATGAAGGTAGATATGAAAGGAACCAGCTTCCAGCCAGTGGTGAAGGTAGACGTTCTTGAACAAGATTGTATCGAAGATACCTGTGGGCTAAGATTCGCTAGGAAAACTCGCCGAGTGCATTCAAATGGTACGGAGCTATTCCTCTCCTATTTAATGGAACCCATCAGTTTTACTTCATGCCGAGCCAGGAGACCCAGGGGAGCACGACACTCGTGCAGAAAGAGGATTTTGGGGGGTTTCTTTCATTCCTTCTTCGTCCAGGTTGGAGTTTGACGAAACAGACTCTGGAGAAGTTTGAACAATTCAATGAAGATCTGAAAGCACAAGTCGAAAAACTGGGAGGCTAGCTGCAGTTGGAAGTTCTCTGGAAAACAATATTTTCTTTTGACGATATATCCGGTCATTTCAGGCTTCATTGAATAATGTCTTGAATGGGTACTTGTCCTTTGCAATAGCTCCAAGATATGATGAAGCATTAGCATTTGCAGCTTAAACTTGCGCACTTCCTAAGCCTTTGTTAAGGATTGATGTTCATGGTTTATGAAATTACTGAATGTATTCCTCACTACCTGTTATTCTTCTGACATTCAAACACCTTCGGCCCGGGAATCGTGTACGGCAGCTGGTTGTACTGACTATAGAAAACTCCGGGGTCATCCCTTTTATAGGCACCCGGAAAGCTCACTAAGCCTTCCTCTGGCACCGTGATTCCCATCCCACTGATCCTCAACTGGTGACAACTTGGGTAGAATTGTGCTCCACCCTCCGCCCACGCACTATGCAGGGCAATAATCTCATGGCGTACCAGGTAGTACCCTGACTTCAAGCAAGAAGGTATTGTGTAAGAATACCCGCTGTTCGGATATAGCATGAGGGATGTATCAGCCCAAACGTTTTTGAGCCAGTCCGGATCCGTGCTATGGAGCCCGTCTTGTGCGATCTTGAACCATACTGCTTCGCCATTCGTTTGGTAGTCCTGACAGCCTGCTTCGTATCAGTATCTCTTTGCGTTTCAAAATATATGATTCAAGGGCAGAACACCAGTTTGAGGACACCTCGCCATGTATGTGATAACCGGCCCTTGATGACTTTCAGGCCACAAGGTCCAGCGCAAGTTCACTGTAGATCCAGCGACAGCGGGCGCGTGTAATGGGGCAGGCTTAGACCCGTTGAAGCCGCCGGCTGTGTAGCCGCCACATTCGAGATCGATTAGAGTGACATTTTCGACGGGGCCGTTGCCTTGAATTTCGCGGGATATACGTTGTGGCTAGTTGAGTGCGTGAGTATACTGAGTGTGGATTCCAGCCCAGGGTAATTAGTCACTTACATGGGGATCCATATAAGGGTCTTGGTATGGCTAGAATACTTGTCAATTACATGAGCGTGTTCAAAGCGTGAAGGGAATACGTGATAGAACTGGATTTTGAACATTATTAGCGTCTGCCTCTGGAGAACCTGAGGTGTTCATACATCATATTCCTTTCCTCCTATCGTAGCGTTCTGAACGAAGCCATGTGCAGCTACCAAAGGCACATATGTGAACAAAGTTGATAAAGGCTTCATCTTAGTTCAACTGAACGTTCGAAACTACCGATTCTAGGAACAGAAAATTAGGATCTGTTATGTACTCTTTTGTTTTATGGCGTCGAGTAATAGTCCAAATCTCGCTTCCGGTACACCGGCTTCTTCCCCCGATTCAGGTAAGGATAAATTGTAAGTAAGACAAATGGAGTTCTTGGACAATTTGGGAAGCGAATATAATACCAGGACTAATTAAATGAGCTACTCCATAGCCAATGATAGTGGAGAGACTAGCCATGAATATCGGATGAATATTCAGAAAGAACGTTTCTGTTTGGTGGAACAGACTATCTTTGCTGGCTCGATTTCAAGAGGGATTTAGAAACTCCGAGATATAGCTATAGCAAATCATGTCTTATGCTAGACCAAGGAAATGTGAATCTTGTTCATGTCCTTTTGTAGTGTTCTCTAGCGGTTGAATTTCAAGAAGACGAAGACTGAGACGACAGCACTTAGGTCTCTCAGTTCATTTGTCGGTTCGTTCAATACACTCCAACCGGCATGGAAGGTCGGCTTTTACTCACAAATCCAGCTGGAAGCTAATGTCGCATCTCCGCCAATAAACGTGCTTCGCATCGGGTATCTGTATTTGTCAGACCAGATCATCCCAAAGGCCTATTAGCCGCAAAAGGAAGTACCGACCTGCAATGCCGTCTCCTCAACTCCACTCCCTTGTTGGCGTCATTATCGACGAACCTCACCCCAGAAATTGTATCTGGTACATTACCATTCTCGACCCAGTCGATCAGAGCAGCTAAGATATTATTCTGAGATCATACGGTGTGCTTTTTGCTTCAGCACCACTCTGGCCAATCTGCCATGCGCCATTCCCTCCGCTGCAATGGCCCATACCACTCACTCTGAAGAAACGTATGAACTTATCTAAAGCATCACTTCTCGCACTCATTCCTCGAGATAGGTAATCGTACCATCGCTCAGTATTGAGATTTGTGATTTGTTGATCCGCTCCACCGTGACAAACGAGCAGCTTGCCTCCGCTGTCTCGAAACGGAGAAAGGTCGGAAGGCCATGTTTGCGCATTGCCTGGGTTCTTGTTTTCAGCCATGTATGCATCTCGAATAGTCCAAGAAGCTGGATTCCAAGCAGGGTCCGAATAAACGGCGTCTCGGAACCAGTCAACGGAATATGGAAAGGGTTCACCAGAGAGCAAGCGCTTTGTAGCCTGAACTTCTGCACCGGGGGCTAGTGGAGGATATATCAATTCGCCATTGACTCCATAGAGAGGACTGAAGACTTTGCGGACCACCTCAACCTAATGCGTCGTCAAGCAGCCCGTTGTATTGCTATCTCCGCAGAGCAATGCTTCCGGTCGGAACACGCCGGCGCAAAGGGCAGGATCTTCCAGCAAACCATCATGTACACCATCGAGCTTATCGCATTGGTTCAAGACTTCATTGTGGATCAGCCCCTGCCATGTCTCGGCTTTGATAAAACCCGAGCTATTGGCCGCACCAGTGTAGGTGTAAAAGCTAGCTCGCCATACGGACATGTAGTTGAAGTGCAGTGCCGGAGCTCCAACGAGAATACCGTCGTAGTCGTGGGGGAACATATTCGCTGCCTGAATGCCCTGCCGACCGCCACCAGAACAGCCTATGTAATAGGCCTTGAGCCTTTCATTCTGCGATCTCTCATAGAAGGTGTTCGTCCAAGTCTTCCCTGCCTCAGCCGCGGTGTGTAATGCTCTCCACGAGAAATCATCGATGACATCGGGGTTGTTCAGAAAGTCTTTGCCGCTAGTCCCATTGTGGCCGTTATTGGTGCCAGTCACGGCAAATCCATGCTCAAGGCCGTAAGCGATGTCTTCGTACTTGATACATCCATCTATACCGCCGTTACCAGTTCCGAGTAGGCGACCGGTCCACGCATTCTTGTCCGGAAAGAAATGTTCATATACGATTGAAGAGCGGTTGCTGGTTGGAATAGTGAGAGCAATGCGACACGATGTGACAGCAATCTGCTGACTGGAGCGATTGCAAGAAGTGTCTATACCCGGAAGCTGGATGGTGGTGTTGACGGTTATATATTCCCGGAGACGGAGACTCGTGTTTAACAGGTGCGGGGTAGGATCGAAGTTCAGGCATGTTTCCTTAAAGGAAGTTATGTTTGCGACAACTAGATGTACGAGAAAGGCGGTGAAATTCGTTCTGGACGCCATGTTCGAAGCTCTTCACAGTGATGGCGAGAAACAAAATGCGCAAAAGACATGTAGAGGCGGTGAATTCATATCCATGCTGAGTGCGGGGTAGAGAATACGTGTATAGCATATCGAATCAACGAACAGTTGTTTGAAGGCACAGTCAACTAGAAAAATAGAGACCGGCGTGTCCAAAGGAAGCATGAAGTAATTTGTAAGAAACAGTGTTAATGACAAAGTCATCGATCTAGCGTACGAAAGAACTGAGTTTAACTATCGGCCAAATGATTAGAGCTCATCTAATAATTTTTAAGGGCAGTTGGTAACTGAACTTTCGTTCCCAATCTCCATCGTAAATACATAGTGGCCTCTTGATACGCACAATAAACACCACATCTTCCCTCTCTCCCTGCCTCTTTCCTCGAACTCTTATTTTGCACCGTCAACCAAGCCCTCAACACCCATACACTCGCATTCGTCGCAAGAGGAAAACACGCACTACTGCTCATCGCAATGGCATACTTCGACCCTTCGCTTCTGGTGAAAGGACCAGGTGGGTTGATGAACGATGCCATGCAGAAGACATTGGTGATGGACAAGGAGACGGCTTACTTTTCCGGGTTTGACCGATCGTCGCGGAAACCCAGCCTAAGATGACAAATTGAGGGTGTAAACACCCGTAGGGGTGTTAGTGTGGCATTGGGTGTAGGATGAAGGGTGAGGAGAATTTGACCTGACACGAAGAGGAAGCAGGATACGTAACGGGCAACAACATTGAGAGTGGGCAGGTGAGACCAATTGTGATGATGTCGTTAAAACCTAGAGATCCAATGACTGTGGGAATGAACTGTGAATAGCCACTATCTCTTCTTGTGCGGCTATTGCCAGCACGGGGGTGGGCTATGTACCTGATTGAAGCTTGTTGCACTCAAGTGTCTGTTCTGCATGAAGACTGTCAAATACAGCCTCGGTTCGCACAGGGCTCGCATGAAGCCAGACTTCGCATCCTTAATCTGCTCCGGGCCCACTGTATCCTTCTGAATCCGATCATAAGCGAGCTGTCGCTTGTTCTGGGGTCAGCTACTTCGTCACAAGCGGATGGTCAGGCAGTTAAAATCAGCGTAGCCAACCGTACGTAGTACGCTACGGCTCGCCCTTTTTGTGCCTGCTACTTCTCAGATTGTTAGTACGTTCGTACGTTTCGCCCCAAAGTGAGAAGTAATACGTTTGTATCACGGTATATCACGTGAATATCACGTGCACCATATGATCTTGGATATCACGTGTACTGTACGCTTAGTCACATGTCCCGATTAGTCATGACTGGATATATATGCTCGTCGATTTCCATAGCTTCTAAACCAACTCAGTCCCTCACCTTATCTTGTCCATATAACGTGACCACAAACGCCAACATTTAGTAATAACGCGTCTCACAAAATGAGTCCGGGATAAGACGAGAGAACCTGCTTGATGGGAGATATAGAGGGGTGTTGACAAAAGTGCGTTCACATTTTGCTACATCGCCGATAATCCCCTATCGCACGAGTCATTGGAGATTTGTGACTGCACAAAACACAACTTTAGCGCGTACAAAAGCCTCATGACAACGGGCAAACAACCTCCTCCAATGGGCACGAAACCCGCCGCCAAAGCGCAAACGTATAGGCGTAGTACGTGCAAGATTTATGCCAAACGAAACGAAAACTACGACTCACAAATCGATTACGTTCGTACGTATCACGTGACCGAAGAATTCACGTACTACGAATACGTACTACGTGCGGTTGGCTACGCTGGTTAAAATGCCACAACGATAGTGACGCCACGAGTTACAATCCACTCGACAATGAGCAGCCACTGCCAGTCGTGGATCGATTGTTTGTCGTTAGGTGGTGTGAATGTTGCAGCGGTAATCAGCCCTGGAAAGGGCCCGCAAAGATGTTTCCCGCGTTGAGGATTGAGATGCACGTTGCGATCGCTTTTCGCATGTAGAAGTGTGAAATGATGTAGAGAGAGTCTGGATAAAATGGGCCTCCACGATCCCTGGGAATAAGCACACGACGACGAGCCTGAATTGAACGAACATTGACAAGCTTTAGGATCACGTCTTGACATTGCGAGGTCCCGGCGGCGATCTTGTGCCACAGTCATCTCGTACAGTAGGTAAAAAGGGGTTTTGTAGTAGGTGGAAAGCAATAATGAGAATTCACACAATCAGTGATCAAAGGGAATATAAGTCAAGCTGGTGTTCTCAGGCACCTAGCGTGAAGCGGATGCGTCCAATGGTGGGACGAATGTTCTCTATGCCCTAGACATTCCCCAGAATATATGCAACTCCGGAATGCAGAAGTGTATGTTACGAATCAATAAATGTGGAGCGAAATTTGACGTTGAGTTGTTCAAAATTTGGTGGAGGCGGTTTGAGGCCGCGCGAGTCCGGATAGTGTCACGTTTGCCGTACATATTTGTGATTGGTGAACAATTTAGCGCTTTTTACTAACGAATAAGGTTGGAGTAGTTGCAGAAACACTTGTTCAAACTCAGTCCACATCTCTGTGATCCCTCACTTGCCCATAACTTTATAGCAACTATCCCATACGGACTTGCCTTCATCCATTCCCTCCACCAAGTCTGGGGATGCAAGTCAACGCCCTGCAGAGCATAGTAGATCGGATTTGGCCTCTCTCTTCGGGGGTTCAAGATGTCGAAGCTGATGAGAAGTTATCAAAAAGATATAATGTCTGCCCTCTTCTAGCGCCTGTAACCCTTTCAATTGCGACAGCTCCGTCAACTATATCGCAATCCAATTTCTTAGTTCCTGGCTCGTCAGTATCGATGTTGTCAAGGGCCTCGTCGTTCCTGACCACACCGGAGAAGGTACCTTCCTAACGCAAGAAGAGCAAGTGTACATTATTAAAGGCTTCGCAAAATCCGTCGACAACAGGATCTCCATTATCGCGGGCATCAACACTAAAGAAGCCGAAGTGGTAGCGCTCGAGGTTCAAAGAGCGAAAGCTGCTAGTGCACAGACTGGGTTGCCGTAGCCAAGTTATGGATGGCTTCGATTCGGATACTAGGCCAGTTCGCCACAAGATCGATACAAGAGTGTATATGAGTAGTCTGGGCTTCCACTCGTTTTTTTCCTCAATATCCCGATGACACGAAGGCTACATAATCTCCTGAAACGCTTCTTGATATCACGTGCCAGCAAGGTACTTATCTGAAGTCTCTTTTCGCCGAATTCTTGCACGGAATTAAGATGACCAAGATATAGATGACGTTATTCGGGATTCACTCTGAAGACTGTGGAAATCCCGTGCCGTTGGTCGTAACCGTACCCGATTGACGGACTAGACTTTTACCCTCACGTGATAGCTAGCTCTGAATCGGCCTAGTGCAACTCCTCCTCTTTATTTCACATTCTACACGAATCGGGATGATATTGACTGATAGAAATGTCGTCTATTTCTTTGAAATATTCCGCATGAGCAGTAACAATTGCTTGTGTGGTAGGAGAAACTTGGACGATAGTGACGGTTTACTAGCTATAGATCTGCGAACCATGGCTCATGACGTGCAACAAAGCTCTCCCAAGTAGTAGGAGATTCTATCATCTGGGACAAAGTCCACTTCAATCCCTCTCCACCACCAGGACCGTAGTAATCCGACTCACTCGCAACATTAGCCTCCATTAATAATTCCTTCTGTTCTTTTAACATTGTGCTTTCAGAAACACCATCATGTTGCTCATCGAACACAACTTTCGTGCCCGTCACTCTAGTCCAAGTGTCACAAATTTCTTTCGGCGTATAAAACCGCGAGGAAGCTGTCAGATTTGTATGATTGTACTTGTCCGGATCCTCAAGGACAGGCTAAATATACTTCCCCGTATCTTCGATATCAACTAGTGGAATAAATGAAGCAAAAGTGGCTGTTGGCCAAGGTTTCCCCATTGTGTAGCTTCCGTCGTCTGCTTTCTTTGGCTTCATGATGTGGACGAAATTTTGCATGAACCATCCTGGCATGTAGAAAACAGCTTGGATTGGCAGGGTACGGATGTAATCTTCGACATCGGCTTTACTGTCGAAATGTGCAACACCTATACGTGGAAGAGATGACCAGATCAAGAGTGAAGCTCCAGCATCAACAGCAGCGTCGGCGATTGCTTTACCTTGTGCCACTTCAACGGCAGCACTTGCTTTCTCCCAGTCTAACGACGTGTCAGCGGCCAGAGTGGCTGAGATGGGTAAGTGACTTACAGTTGGTGACAGCAAACACAGTGTGCGAACCTTCTGTCGCACTCTTGAGGGATGAGGGTTCATCGAGATCCGCCTGGTGCTGGAAGTTAACAATCTTGTTCAACTTGGAACGCTACGTTGTGTTGTAGGTCATACCTCTATCATCTCAACACCTTGCTCCGCAAGTGTGCGAGCACTGGGCTTTGAACCATTCCGTGTTACACCGCGGACCTTGTATACCCTCGAAAATCGAGGATCATTGAGGAGGTACTGGATCAGGGCTCCACCTTGTTACCCGGTTGCCCCATACATGGTGAAGATCTTGCTCATATTTGGAGGGCTTTGAAATAAGAGTTCAAAAGTACCTTCGGATTCTAATGTGCGGGAATGGGTCATTATCAAAACATTTAGAATGCTCATAGTTGCCCATAAGCCTTCACGGACGATTTCGCGGACGAATTGAGAGCAACGAGAGCAATGAGATGCTCTTGCATAGCTATATTCTATACCTAAAACTGTGCCTATACCTAGTCGTGTTCAATTTGCACATTCTCTATTTGTTAGCATTGATTTACGGACGATTGACGCGGACGAGACGAGAAATACCTCGAAGTAGTCATTACCAATACACTAATTTGGCGATAAGACGCCAACAGTTGAAACATGAGACGTCGGGAAGGATTTATAATGTCATTTTACTGAACCATTGGGTCGGGCAAGATTTAAAGAGAAGATGAAAAAAGATCGGACGAATTTCGGTAAGCGAAGGCTCCACACTACAAAGGGCAAGGCTCGGTGCAAAAGCATTCCGTGGGTAATTCTGCCGCTTTTCAGTAGCTAGTTCAGCCAATGGGAACATCTCGCTTAGAGG
>BCHH01000007.1:2929902-3010262 GCA_001599595.1 Beverwykella pulmonaria | reverse complement strand
AACGTGGCTACACGGGTGGTGGTCTGCTCGAGGTATACTAGGGCCAATTCGGCATTGATTCGGTTGTCGAGTCGGTGTGGACCAAGTAAGACCCGTGATCGGTTGTCGATTTGAGCTGATCTKAGRTTCTCCATGTCCTGTTCTCGACGACTGAGAATATCGGCACGAGCATTATCCTTGCCTGGGGTGTACACAATTTGAAARTTATACTGRGCCAATACGTCTGCCCATCGGACCTGTCGTGAATTGAGCACCTTGGTGGTCATGAAATATTCCAACGAGCGATGATCGGAATACACCTGGGTCCTGGTTGTAACGGAGGTCAATTCGGCTCTCCATAGTTGGAAGGCGGTAACGATTGCGAACAGTTCCTTGTCATGTATTTCCCAGTTGAGTTCCGAACCAGACAGGACCTTGCTRTAAAAYGCCACRGGATACCATTTTCCGTCTGCGTGTTTCTGCGAGAGGGTTCCTGCTACCACWCCATCAGAGGCATCTGTTTCAACCTTGGTCTCCAATGAAGGGTCGAAATGGCAAAGGGTAGGTATCTTGAGTAATTCCGCTTTCAGYTTCTCAAAGGCCGCATCACACTCCGAAGTCCATACGAAAGGGATCGCAGGGCTTTGCAACGAGAGGATTGGTTTTGCGATTCGGGAGAACTCGGGTACGAATTGTCGATAGAAACCACAGAAGCCCAAGAAGGATTTCACGCCTGTGATCGTGGTGGGCTTTTTCCAATTGCGTAGGGCTTCTACCTTGGCGGGGTCGACTTCCAGTCCGGTGTTGGTAAGGATATACCCTAGGTATCGGGTCCGGGTTACGTGGAACTCGCTTTTCAGGATATCAATCTGGAGRCCAGCTTGGCGAAGTCGATCGAATACTTTCTTGACATGTTCAACATGAGTGGCTTCGTCTTCGGAGTAGATTAGGATGTCRTCCAGRTAAGCAATACAGAAGTCGTCCAGATAGTCAATCAACACGTCGTTCATGTAACGCTGATAAGTAGCTGGGCCGTTACATAATCCGAAAGGTAGGACCTTACACTTATATGATCCGTATCGGCTCCGAAAAGTAGTATACTCTTCAGAGGCGGGGTCGATCCTGATTTTGTTGAAAGCCGCACGAATATCCACCTTGGTGAAGATCTTGGCTTTGGCGGGTCGCGCCAGCAGTTCGTCTATGCGCGGTATCGGATAGGAATCCTTGCGGGTCAAGGCATTCAATTTGCGATAATCCACACAGATGCGTAGACTACCGTTGGGCTTCCGAACACACAACAACGGGGATGCGAAAGGGCTCTTGCTTGCTTCGATCCAACCTTTTGCGAGGTTGTCCATAATGTAGGCCTTGGTTGCTTCGAGCTCCTCTACATTCTGCTTGTACAAGGGACTGTAGTGATTCGGAAGGGGTTCGGTGAGCACTATCTTGTGATCATAGGTGCGATGTTCTGCAAGCTGATCTGCCTCTGTCCGATTGAACAAATCACGATACGAACTATAGATTTTTGGCAATCGTTCGTTCAACAACCGTTCATTATCTGGATCGTCCACGAGTACGTCYCGTTTCTCTTCCAACACCCGTTCGATCTCGTACAAGGAGGTCGTGAAGAATTCGTTTTCCTTTCTCTTCATATTGAAATGGAAGGCGTTGGCAGAAATCATGGCAATYGAGGCTGTTCGGATAACAACCGGAGCAGTCTTTGTTTCCGGCCGATTCTTGTCGGTTTGGAGTGCTCGTAGYGTTCGCGGAAGGTGGGGGACCGGAATTCGGTTGATTTTCGGAAATTGGAGTAAGCCTCGAATACGATGTACTGTGGGGCTGTGGGTCTGTCGATAACTGTCTTGTTCCCATAGGAGATCTCTTCGCCTCACATCCTCCTCGGCATTGTGATCCCGCTCGGGACGGTCGACTTGCATGATAAGGGGAGGGGAAGGCTCGTAGGTCGGGGGATATTTGGTTGGCCAGACAATCCGATTTTTGTCCGTATCGAGTAGGAGTTTGAATTTGCGTAGCCATTTGATTCCGATAATACAATCCTGAGAACCAAGATCCATYACYACRAAAGGGCAATTCCGAATGGTGCGTCCGTCGATTCGCATGTGAAGGCGGATGTATTGGTGAACGTGGGTCTTGATTGCGTCTTGGAACCCTTTTACCACAAGCTTAAAAGGTAGGCGTYGGATAGGAACATGAAGGGATTCGGATAGGGATTTTGCAATTTTTGTATTTAGAAAAAGAAAACCTTGTGCGCCAGTATCAAGTAACGAGCGTAATCGGACGCCAGCGCCCTGTGAACATAAAACAATTGGGACTTGGAAATGTTTTCCTCCAAACAAGTTCGATAGATCTATGCCTGCTAGATCATACTTGTTTAAGCCCGGGACGGAGAGTTTTCCTAGGCGTCTCCGTTTCCCACCCGATATGCATCGGGATCGAATTCTTCGGCATCGACGAACTCATCTTCTGGTTCCTGTTGTTCGACTTCGATCTCGCGGACTCTGGGTACAGGACAATCGTTCGCGAARTGTCCTGGCTTGCCGCAGTTGTAACAGGTACCAGGGGTCGGCTGCCTTTCGGGGGCAGGTGTTTGACTAGGCTGCCGGGGGACGAAGGGCGTAGACCGAGGCGCTGCGGAGCTCACATACGAAGGCTTGGAGTCGTTGGCGCTGTACACAACCTTGGGAGCCACTACGGTTGGCTTCCGATTCTTATCCGAACTGGAACGGGAGGTGGAGGAGGAAGACATTGATGAAATCCTGTCCATTGTTGGATTGTGCCGCCGTTCCATGTCGTAGGCCGTGAGGTGGCGAACCATCTCATTGAAGGAGTCCTCCCATAGGTGTTTGAACCCAAGGTTGGGCATCCTCAGGCTAGGGGTAATCTTCTCCCATAGGTAGAAAGACCACTCCGAAGGAGATACGGATCCGCTAATAGCTGCACTGAGGAATCGAGCTTTAAAAGCGGGAAAGGTTTCACTCTTCTCCATGTTCAGTCTCTGGAAAGCCTGTCGGGCCTCCGCTTCTTCGTTGCCAGAGAGGAAATAGGATTGGAGCAGGGAGATCATCTGTTCTGCATTTCGGAACTTATTCTTGGGCGAATTGGATAGGTATTGGGGTTCCAGATACTTCGTAGCTGTTCCGGAAGTGTGTCCCCATACAAGATTCATACGTGCGCGTTCACTCCGAAAATGGTCCGCATTGATTTCTAGTCGGTCGATAATCGAGGCTTGCCACTGTTTGAACGTAGGATTCTCGCCATCTGAGAGTTTGAGGATGTCAGGCGTTCGTTCCGTGAGTTTGATCCGAGATGGTCCCGGGGTGCCCGAAGGGGATCTCRTGSYGGGAGGAGCGGGAGAGACTTGGGCGCTTATCGTRGCTGATTCGGTAGTCGGTAGRGGTTGTTCCGGGGAGACAGATTGCGCCTGCATGAAACGCTCAAGCTGGGCTTCCAAACGGGCAATTTGCTCCACGAGTTGGGTATGTCTCTGTTCCGACTCCGAATCGGATGATTCTTCAACTTCAGGTTCTGCGGGTGCAGATTCAGTTGTTGGCGGTGGAGGTGGGGGTTCGTTGCGCGGCTGGGTTGCTTTACCCTTCTGGCCGRCGCGATTTCCAGACCTGGTGGAAGGTCCTGGGGTTGGTTGGGAGTCAGACATCGGGGTTGTATCCGATTCTGATGGGTTATTGGTAGTCTCCGAGTTTCTACCGTGGCGCAGTCTTCGCGACTTTTCCGAAGGCAATCCTGATCGCAGRGGATAGGAAGTTCCAAACCCAAAGGCTTCGGTCGATCAGAGGTCTCGGGGATCTGATCTATAACTGAATGATTCGATGTRACGGTGTGTGAGTCGTACGACCGAATCGGACGCGTCTCGGGGCTTGGACGTAATCAAACAAACAATTGTTGCGATATTATTAAGAGGCCGTCACCGGCTGTCGTGAGCTTTTGAATATAATGTAACGGCGCAGGATATCAGGACGATCGGATTCGGGTGCGAATCACTACCGAGGCATATGGGAGTGCACGAGTGAGAACGAAATACCCAAGATTGAATTGACACCTATAGGCCGGGTACGAAAGGATATTCAAAAGCTGCCTGATCTAACTAACGACACGACTGGTTTATATACACGAAGAGAGATGAGAAAGAACAAAGCCGAGGTACTATAGGTTCGGATAAGGACCCGTATCGGAGTTGCATCAGGCGCTGGTCAGGAACCGAGGTAATACAGGTTCGGGTATGGATCGAGCCTGTATCGGAGTTGAGTGGGGAGCAGGTCGGGAACCGAAGTCCTAGCGGTTCGGGTAGGGATAGGATCTGTATCGGGATCGGGCAGGGAGCGGCTCGGTCACGTGATGGAACGATTGTTCGAATCGTTACATAGGGCTTTCAAACTTACTTAGAGGATAATTATTATCAACTATCTACTTAATTGCAGCTAATTAGAAGCGTTGTACGTCAAAGTTTCCCATTGCGTTGGCTGCTCGTAGTAATAGTTCAATTCCACTACCCATAATATATTCTAAGGATTTCTGCCTAGGCTCCATCCAAACACCTACGCGCCTATCTTGAGTATAGCTGTGCCCACAGATCTTTTTACGTAGATAAGCAGCAGCAGTAGAGGTTGATAGAGTAACTTTAAATCTGCCGCCTCCTCCACTATCAATTATCTTGTGTTGATAGCAGTAGGCGCATATAAAGAATATCTGTAATAGGGCTGCTCTCAAGCACACCCTGTATCCATGCCTATAAATCCACAACTTCTTGTGTTTCTGTGTACAGAGAGGGGCCATGTAACTGCGTAGGCGATCCCAATCAATCCCATTAAAGTTATCCTCAAATCAGGCGTCAAAATCTTTGTTGGAGGGCTCAGGGGTTGCATTGGTTGCAGAGGGTGCCAGGGAGGGAGAAATTGCAGGGGAGACATCTACGCGATCGCGGAGCTCCTCCTCAAACGTTTGAGTAGCCTGTGAGTCGCCGTCAACAGGGCGCGCAGTACGTCGACTAAGGTGTAATCGTTGGCTCATTGTGGTGGTGTAGATAGAAGATTCTTATGGAGGATATGCTGGTGCAGGGCAAAATCGTATGGCCCGAGCATCTCCGGAAGATTGTAATTCCAACCAAAAACTGCCTAGGAGCTTACTCGTACATATAAACTTATAGCCTTATAAAATAGGTATCAATTGGATCAATTATCCAATCAATCTTTGAGGCAGTGACTGAATTGATTGCAAAAATCCATACAAACAGATTGAATTGATTGAATTGTTACATAATCAATTGATCAATCAATTACTTGGATTCGGATTGATTGTTGCCATCTCTGTGGAGGAGTGCTCACGTTTCTCGAGAATCGGTGAACCATCTGGAATAGTATGGGAGTTTCTCGCGCCGTTTTCGGTTCCTGAACCCAAATTACTCTCTTCGCTAGGCTGCGAGTCGAAAACGCCAGAGTTTGCAGCTGATTCCGTAGTTGAAAACTTCCTGGTCGAAGATTTGTTCCTAAACTGCAGTCGTGGTTTAGATGGAGGGAAGAATCGAAGCGCTGGCCGTCTAGGGGCCGAATTGGCTGTCTTTGGTGGCGGCTCTAGAATTGACTAAATGGGAGAGAGATTGGAAAATTGGGGGACAGGTGAAGCTTGGGTATCGTTTGCTGAGGTGTCCATTGAAAGATTTATGAATGGTGTAGACGAGGCTGTTGGGGTATGAGCAGCTCCTCTTTGTGGAAGAATTTCTGGAGAAGGAGATGTCGGAGTGATTGCATTGTAAGATCTTGTGGTTCCGTTCTCATTGCTCGTCTCCAGAAAAATGGGAATGTGCGGATAAGGCGGCCATTGCTGTAACTGGAGTTCGCTCGCCATCTTCTGGGCGTACGCAAAGAATAAAAACGCCGATGAAGGACCAATTTCCGCTGGCGTTGGCAGCTCTGGCAACGATGAATGAAGGGAAGCTTTATCGAAGGGCTTAAAAGTGAAGATGGGAAACTAAGTCAGGATATGAGAATTTTACTACCCTCGCCGTGCTGTTATCAATGTAGGCCACAGGTCATTGCAGAGGCGTATTCCATAATTGAAAATTCTATGAAACGCCAAACACTTGTTGTTACTGGGACAGTGCATATTTGCGTTCTGGAAAAGAGGTTCGACCGATCGAACCATCCACTCAGAATGTCATGTAAGCGCGGCCATCAATCCCACGGCCTAGAGAAATTTGCCAAGATAAGTAGTACAGTCGTTTTCTAGCATTTTACTCATCGGATGCCTTCAGACCGAAGCGCTAGAGAGATTGAAGCTTTGCAGAGACGAGCTGTAAGCGCTGGTCAGCGGGATAGTCAGTACAGTGTAGGCCGTAGCCGCCGGATAAGTGTTCAGACATCGTTCTGCGCATATATATATATATATGTAGTATTTGGCCCCATCATTATGGCGCAAGAATGATGACGCTTGCGGCACAGTATACAGGCGGCTGCTGTGATAAAAGCGAAACAAATAAAATAATAGCAGTGCGGGACATCGAAATTCGAATTCTTCGCTTTTTGTACAAGCGAATGAATGTAGAGAGCTGTATTTAGGCCGTGGTGAGAGCATAACGACGTGGAGGACTTAAGAGTGGTGTTATGATGTTTCGTTTTCCGTGTGTAGAGGGTGGTTGCCAAGCCTCCAATCAGCAAGGCGCTAGAGCTTTTTCAAATGCCTTGCCACAATTATATCTCTACGCAATGCCTCTAATAAACCCCATTTCTAACGCCGAGAGGCAACCGATTCGACGTTATTATGCAAACGAAATGCCAAAACTGCGCTAAAAGGATATCATCTAGTGGTTTGAGACATGGGCTATTATTGCGCAGAAGAGTTAGGTAGATAGGCATGGTGCTGCGTACTACACCTTCCTATGATACCACCGCGTTATAGAAGCTAGATCTAGTCGCCTGTGCAGCCTACTATGGGCTCAATCGACCAATAAGCACGACGACAAAAGAGTCACCACTAACAACAATTGCCGTCACTTAGTGGTCGTGCAGGGGACATCTGTCATACAGAAGACAATCATCGCGCCACCAGTTCTTGCATCCACAACATGAAGATGAAGTTCTAATGGTAGTCGAGTTTGGAACTCTTTTCGAAAGTACGGCAGCGGTGGAACAGTATATAGTAGTAGCGGAGTACACGTAACTGCTGTGGCTTTCTTCATGCTGGCCGTGGCTTTGGCGGGAGTTGAAGTGTCACATAGCCCACGCATCGGAATGTAGTAAATAGTTGTTGAATAGGATATTTGAATTGTGAATCGGAGGGGCTTAAGAATGACGAATAGTATAACAGAAAATAACCGCATGATCAATTAGCAGAATTTATGCAGTACTAGCTACGAAGGCCTTTTAATTGCTGCGCTTCCATATTATACTATACATACAGCTATCCTCAATACCACACTTAAGATGCCCAGGCGACCACATGCCCACACATCAGTAAACCGAGGAAGATTCATGATGCGAAACGAAAAAACAAAACGCCCATCGCCATCACACCAACATGACAGACTTTTCTTTCCGGAATCTAAAGTATGAAAGGGTATACGTGATATGGAAGGCCCCGGGAAAAGAAAGCGGTATTAGCTGCTGCTGCTTGTAGACGGCCTCGTGCCACTCTCGCGCTTCTGCCGTCTTCGTTTCCTCGCATGAGCGCGCATAGCATCTTCAGTAATATACTCATTCGGCAGCCAAAACTCGTGCTCCTCGAAATCTGGCACCGCCTGACCGAACGCAGTAGCATTGCGACCATGGCGATGTTTCCCCAATGCAGCAGCTCTCAGATGAGGTTTTGAGTAAAAAGAATTAAACGGTGCTTTAGGCTCGGGAGGTAAGAAAGGCAGAACAAAACCATGGGGACGGGGCGGACGACGAGGTTTTGGGGGCTCAGGCTCCTTGTGACGTTGCTCGGACGCGGACGGCTCTGCACCCTGCACGTTGGCAACGTCAGACTCAGAGCTTTCTGCTTCTTCATCCCCATCCTCCTCGCGAGCAGCAAGTGCTGCTTCCTTCTCAGCACGCAAGCGCTTCTCTTCTTCTTTCCATATGCGGAACTTGTCCACCAAGGCCTCAACCTCTTTTACAAAGTAGTTGCGCTTCGGCTCCCAGTCCTTCCGCTCACCGTCCGTGACGCCTGTTATGCCCATGACCTTTAGCCAGTCCGGACCCTGCAGACCATCGAGGAGCCGCTCGAGCTGCACCTTCTCGTGCATAGCGCGCTCCTTCTCGATATTGCGGAGCTGTTTCTCCTTCCGTTCTGCCCGCCGGTGCTGGCCGAGGAACACCGCATCAGCGAGAGGATCCTCTGCTCCGCCGGGGATGGCACGTGCTATTGTGCTGTAGTCGAGGACCCGGAAGGCGGTGGAGGACTGCGAGGCGGGTATGGAGAGATTCGATGCATTTTGGGATTGGGACTGGCCTCTCGATTTCCGCGAGCGGGCTGGGCTGACTGATTTGCGTGAAGTTTCAGATGGTGTGGGCTGTGGTGGTTTGGGGGCTTTGAGCGGCTCCTCGATTATGTATATGGGGGTGTCAATGTCAAGGAACTCTGCATATATCAGTTAGCTAGGCATCACGCTTGACTTTGGGGAAGCACGCACCTGATGGCTTCGGGGTGCCTGAAATGATGTCGTCGTAGCTGGAGAAGTAGGTGGCGAGATCGCTCTTTAGACGTGAGCCACCGTCCTGACTGCGTAGGCTCCTCTTGTCTTGGGTTTGTGTTCCCTTGGACGATCTGGGGACGGTGAGACCTGTGGGGGCGCCATTCGCGATTGGAGTCGAGGCGCCCGACGGCACCTCCTTCACCTCGTCAGCGGCAATGTCCAGCACGCGCGGCACGCCGTTCGTGATTCCAAGCAGCTCGCCATGTGGTTGTGTAACGGTGACTTTGGTAGGCGGTCTTGAGTTGACGGTCGCGTCAGCGGGCAGGGCTGTGGCTGGTCGCTTCCTCGAGCTGGAGCGGGCAGGCTTCGCGGGGAGGGCGGTGCTCTTGAGTGGCCGCTCGATCTGGAGCTTGTCGTCGTTGAGGGCAAGCAGCGGCGTGCTCCTGCGCGACGAGCGGCGCGTCGAGGCGGGCGTGTGGTGGTGCTGGTGGGCGCTGTTTTCGATCTCGTCGGTGGCCGGCGACTTGGTGTGCCTCACCCGTCGCTCAGCAGACGCTCGCAGAAGAGGCCGTGTCAGTGTCATCATGATTGCGTGCTGTGCGCGGGCTCATCTTTCAGGTCGACGTCTCAGGAGCTGCCATTGAAAGTCGTGAGGCGTGAAGCATGTGTTGGGGAAAGCAAAGCGCGACCGTTAGGGGTCAGTCTCGTTTGGGTCCTCGGCCTGCAGAGTGTATGATGCTCAGACGGCGCAGTCTTCACGCAGCGCGCACATAATGGAGAACTGTATCTGCAATTTGGATATTTCTTCTATCTTGCGACTGCTCTGGAATTAATTCAGCGAATCGAGGTCCAGCGCTCTGGAAGATAGTCTTGCGCCACAGGTGCCGTGAGCCAATCATGCGCTCCAGCGAAGTCCCAAGCCTTTCGACATTCAACGTCATGACGACTGCTCGAGTGGAGGGGATGGAGGCCCGTTAGACCTTTGCTTTGTATTACGTATTACGTATGAGACACACTGACCGCCGACCCCGAGACTTGTGCCCGCAACTACAACGTAAACTCATGTTTCTAATAGGGTTGGTGATTCATCACTCTGGTCTGAGGGTTAGTCAACCGGATATCGAGGCCGTGGTCTCCAGATACGTGCAGAAACATGAGACCAATACATTATATACATATACGAGAAAAAAAATTTACGAGAAGAGAAACTCCTTGAGAACGGGTGAGCCAGCAAACTCTGGGTTAAGCAAAATGCAGCTAAAAATAGTCAGCCGATATTGCTAGTGCCATGTGCAAAGCACCGAGACGGGACATACTTGAGAAAGTAGGAAAGGCCAGCCTTCCGCTTTTCCAGAAACTTCGTTTGAAACTTTGCTATTGGGCGAAGGTCAGTATCGATGTGGGAGGCAAGTGGGGTGAGCGGTGGCACCCAGCCGCAGGCAACCTACAGAAGATGGACTTTGGTGGTAGCGGAGGCAAAGAACCGGTGGCGTGCGGGAAGGTCTTGACTAGATTTTCCCGCAGGTGCTCGAACTCTGAAAATCTGTTACGAAGTGAGCAAAGAGGAAGTTGTCCCGCCGGGCCGCTGGGCGGTTGGTGGCCTACCTCTTAATGATTTTCATAGGGCCGCCCTGCAACTTATCAGTTAAGGTTCCGCATGGACATGTTTATCGATATGGCTGCATATCACACGACGGCAAGAGGTACCTACATCCAAGGTCTCCACGGTGCAATTCCAGACGACGTAGGCTCCCAGGCTCGGCGGGGTGCCGATGGTGACATAGTCGTCAATGGTCACATGTTTGGCCCACAGCGCCCTGCATTGCTCCGAGCCGGCGTCGGTGTGGTCCTCGAGGCGGATAGGCGAGTTGTTCTCGGAGGCGTTGACGCTCAGGCTGCTGGCGGTGCGCTCGTGCCGCTGCCAGTATGGTGGGACAATGGAGTTGCGTTCTGGGCGAGGGTCAACTGGCGGCCGGTGGTTGGCAGTGTCAGAGCGCGCAGACTCCATCCATTAGCGTGCTGCAAGGCTGGAACAGTGGCGCGTACGGCGCAAAGGAGGGGGCAGTCTAGCAGCCGATGGCGAGACAGACGAGGGCAGAATTATTATGGTGGTGGAGGTGGTGCAAATGGTGGCATGCAGGAGGATTTCATTGACGTGAAATAACGGACTCCGCAAAGGCACCGGCCAGGTGACGGTGGGCACACAGGCAGGGATGAGCTCTCGGCGATCTGAGAACCGCCTGGACCCTTGAATCAAGAGCTGGATCGAGGTTAGAGAGTGCGGGCTGCGAGTCTTGTGAGTGGCTAATGTGTCCAAACATCGCCAAAGAGCCGAGACCCCTGTACGTGCCAGCCGATGTCTTGTCGAACATTCACTCTGGACGAAAACCACCAGCGCGGGTTGCCTGTCCGCTGCAGTGGATGGAATGGCGGGGGACGCACTCAGCACCTCTGGCACCGCGCGCTCGCCACGAGATCGGCACAGTTGACGCAGTAAGCTACCAATAAATAAATAGAGAGGGCTGGCTGGCCAGATGCGGATGTGCACGTCCTCGCGCAAGGATCTCCATCTCCACTAGTTTCCCGCCGGGACCCTAACTCTCCCTTTCTACTCGCTTCATATATCTACCCTGTGCTGTCCATCTTCCCTCTCCTCCTCACGCCCACGCTCGCTTTTGGGAATCACAGCAGCCTCTCCGAGACGACGCCTTTTCTTCTGCATACACTAATATTGTCATTGTCCATATTCCATCTTGTAATACCGTCGTTTCTGCTCCCATCCGCCAACCAACACCGTGAGTGCATTCCGCCCATTTCCCAGTCAACGGCTCGGATAGCGTTTGGGGCTATATTTGTTCTTTCGAGACAGCCTACTAATTTGCTCTCTAGTCACTCCTCCTCCATCCCAACTCAGTCCACCCCATCACATCCATCACCATGCGTTCCATGCTTGCCCTCGGCGTACTCGCCATCGCCGCTTTCTCCAAAGCACAGGAACAATATACAATCGATCCTAGTACCGTGTCTCAAGCAAACAAAGGTTCGTTGCCTCTCACAATACCTATTCAATGCTAACCTCTTCCTAGATGCCTGGTGTTTGAACCAGAAGTCTCAATGTCCACTTATCTGCCTCCAACAGCCCGGCGTGACCAGCTCCAACACGGAGGCAAACGAATGCGATTCAGTAAGCACGGCCAGCATGAGAGCTGAGCATAGTGACTTGGAGAGCTGTTGTCAGAACTATATTCTGCCCTCAACTCGCTCCTGCCACTTTTGCTCCACGCTCCCCAAATCTCACGAATTCGAACTAACATGCAATCCAGGACACCCTCGTCTACTCATGCATTTGCGATAACGGCGTCTCCCCGAACCTGACCATGTACTCACAAACCATCCCCTACTATATCTGCACCGAGTGGGGCACGCAATGCGTAAACAACTGCGGCGGCGTGCAATCCTGCCAGGCCGACTGTCTGCAAAAGCACCCCTGCGGTGCCCAGAAGCCCAACAAGGGCAACGCCTCCCTCTCCACCTCCCTTGCCGCCACCAGCGTCCTTGCCAGCGCGACCTCAAAGATTCCGGTCACAGGCTTCGGCGGCGCTGCTGCCACAGCGACTGGGAAAACGGGAGCCGGGCCTGCTATGCTCGACCTTGGTGCAAGCTACAGCTTGATCGTCGTCCTCGGTGGTGTCTTCCTTGGATTCGCTGTCCTCTTGTAAAATTGACGACTGCATTGATGATCCGAGAGAGGAGACTCTCACCGCCGGTTTTCTAGCAAACGTGCCTATCCGTCTACATTCATTCATTCATTCAGTCATGCATAGCGTTCCATCCATGATTCGGTCAGTCCTTTCGGGTTTGGAAAATATACCAAGTGGGTTTGTCGGTCCTTTTCGATCTCACGCGCATATGGTGTTGAACCCGATCTTCTTTTTTATTTTACAGAATGGTCTTCGATTACGGAGTATTCTTTTTTCGGTGATGAGCCTCCAGCTATCTTATAGAGAGCAAGGCCTGAAGGTCCACATGAGCTAGGTATCCCAATGCGGGATCTAGGGAGCCAAGTTACAGTTACTACGTAGACAATTCTAATGGCAGTGGAAGTTGAGAAAGAGTCGTGTGGAAAACAACAAAATGTCCTATCTTACTTGCTTGATGTGACCTGATGCAAACCTGATCAGCCTTCTCGAGGTCATGCTATGCCGTGAGACAAGAAAGTCAACACAATCTCTGAGCCATTTTCTGCATATCACAGCGGCGAAGTCAAACACTCCCTTGCATCTCAACTTATCGTGTAACAGTCTTATTACTGCGCTTAATGTACCGATTATGGTCTTAGCACTTGTATCATGATCAAACGCCACCCGTATACTACTGTACGCCATTTCTCGAAGCGAAAGCACAATGACACAGCACGAAACGAAATGAAACGAACGAGTTCCCAACGCCGGTTCCTACCGACTGATGTTGAATCATAAACAAAACATCAAGTCGTCTACATCCCACTCACATCGCTAAACCTCAAGCCCACCATTTTACTTCCTATCTACCACCCCTATTCTCCCATGGCTTCTGTACCTTCCTCAACATCCCCGCCCGGCACCACACGTCAGCCCATACGGCGCAATTTCGTTCTCGACCTCGAAGCCGAATTCGTCCTGCCCGTCAATATGAAACTGCTCCAGCACGTCCCCCAGACTATTCATCCTCATCAGGCCTAGGCTTGAATACGAAGATAGATTGTCTGCGGCCGTGTGCTGCATGGCGATGCTGTGGACTGGGGAGTCTGTGCCGGAGGACACGGTAAGGAGTAATTGGGCGTGGCGTGCGTGTGCAGGATGTTGTAGGACGAAAGGAGGAGGGCGGGGTAGGATGAGTGGGACGCTTGAGATCGACGACGTGAGGATAGCGGGGCGTATAGAAGGTAACGGCACCCTGGTATTCGAGGGCGCTAGTTAGAAGCGTAAACCCTGCATCAAGGAGCTACATGATGGGGCAGTGTGGAGTAGAGACTGGTCTAACGATGATAGTGCGGTGTTGATCGTGAGGGGTGCTGCGCGAAGTGGTGTGACTGACGACGTTCTGCTCCCGGGTCGGACGCGCAGTCGCTTGCCGACGAGTCCATCGTCAAGAGGACACCAATATTTCTGTCTGAGCTGAATGAAAACGAGAACTTCAAGTTTGGCACCGGCTGGAAGATGTTCAGTTTCGAAACGGAGAATGTAGGCCAAGGATCGCGCGACCGAGACTCTTCGTTTCTTCCCTCCAAATATGGGCAGAGGGGAGTCGTGACGACTGTTGGAAGGCGAACCCAATGCCACCGGTTTGCTCTTCATACGGTGCCTTCGCTGCTTCGATTGCAGAAAGCTGGGGAATTGTTGGATCCAGTACTCCTCGATCTCGTCCGTTTGTGGCTGGCCCAAGATTGTGTCCACTCAGGGTCTGCCACTGATGCGGATCCGCGCCTGCCTCTGCATTTGTGAGCGGCGTGGGTATGATGGCGTGGACATCAACCCGCTCTAGTGAGTCGCCTCGGGGTGTACGCACTACGGGCTGCGTTGTTGGAGTGCGCACTCCCGGTGCAGGGACCGCTCTTCGGAGTAGCATGTGTTCGGCCTGACGAGATATTAAGCCGGGTCGTCTACACTGATGTTCTCGAAGCCGAGCATGCTGGCTTGGGTGAGGGGTGAGAGGTTAGTGGTGTAGCGGTAGGTCTCTTCTCTCTTTAGCTAGGATTCGTTGGAAGTGAGGCCAACGCCACACCCAATGAGGGTCGTAAGGGTAGGTAGTAAGGTATCACCCCTGAGTGAGGAGTTTCGTCGTCGCGATGAAGGATGACCATTGTGGCAATTGGCTAGGTTGTAGGTGGAAGCCATGGAGGAAAGAGGAGGATCCGGGGGTCGAGGGTGAAAAGGGACAAGGTCTAAAAGCAGAAGAGATGTGAAAAGAAATCAAAGGAGCAGTGAGAACGTACAAGCAGGGTATCAAAAGGCTATGGGTTCGGGTATTATCCAGAGGGAATGAAAGTGCTCAGCGGTCAAGACTCAGGAGAAGGAAAGGGGAAGGAATGAAATGGGTAATAGCAAAGAGAACTTATGGGCGGACAGCCGGCTTGTGACAGGTATCATTGTTTTCGAAGTTCCTGAAATTTGCACAGCTCCCTCTAAGGTGTTTGCCATTGGTAGTGACCGAACCACTGCTGGCAGAGCTGTTGGTGAGCGAGTACCTGACGAGAGGAGCATTTGCGAACGATACATGTTGAGTTGAGACCAATTCAGCTCGTACTGTGGAGAAGTTCAATGATTTAAAGTTGGCGCACGTTTCATGTTGCTCTGTTTGTGAACGATGGCCACGTCTCGTCTCCCATTCTGCAGAGGAGTCGCAGCATCTTGCTCGGTGTATTTGCCTGGTACCTGGACATTGGATACTAGGTCCTCTTGGCGGTTCCCGGTGACGACGAAATGGAAGTGGGCAGTGTGGTGCGGTCGTGGTGTCGAAGGTGTAATAGGAGCTTGGGCCGACAGTTCTTCAACTTGGCTAATCCGAATGTAGATAGCTTCACGTGATCGGAGTTGGAGAAACAAACGAATCAAACATGACGCTTAAAGATGGAAGATGGGAACCTTGGAAATGCATGACACCACCACCAGCCTGGGTACCTCTGACGGCAATTCTTCCCCTCGACAGATGAAATCGTTTTTCCCGGGCTTGTGATGCCGCCTCGACTGCCATTGGGAGCGCATCGGGCCCTATCCTCGCCATCCGTCGTCCGAGTTCAACTACGGCTTCAGCGGAGGTGCGCCTCGAACACTGCAGCGGCAGAACTCTATGATTTAGTCTGCGTGGGGGGTGGCCCGGCGGGGCTCAGTCTCCTCACTGGCTTGCGAGCGTCAGCTGTCACATCTAGCCTGAAGGTGGCCCTGATCGAAGGCCTGGACCTGGAGAAGAACCGATTGCAGAAGGATGCGAGTCTGGAGAGCTTCTCAAACAGATGCAGTTCTCTGACCCCGGCGTCCGTGAAGAATCTCCAAGGTATGGCCAATTGCTCTACTACTAAGGCCTCTATGCTAATTGCGTTTTCTACACAGAAATTGGAGCGTGGTCTCACGTCAATACCGCACGCATCCAACCCTACCAAGAGATGCAAGTGTGGGATGGCGTATCCGACGCACGCATATCCTTCGATTGGGACTCGGCACGCCCACTTCTCTCTGCGCGCAACCCAACGCAGCCTACCACAATTGCGTACATGATTGAGAATGTCAATACCACTACAACACTCCTCTCCCGCCTCTCCGAGCTAGGTGGTGTGGACATATTCTCGCCGACCAAAGTCGAGTCAATTGAACTCGGAAAAGACACAGAGAACTTAGATCTCTCATCGTGGCCAATTCTTACGCTATCAAACGGGAAGACACTAGCAGCGCGCCTGCTCGTTGGAGCAGATGGGGCAAACAGCCCAGTCCGCACTTTTGCCGGCATACCCTCACGAGGGTTCGACTACAACAGACATGGTGTGGTTGCCTCCCTAAAGCTTGAAGGACCTGGCTGGGGTGGTCCTGATCACAAAATCGCATACCAGCGCTTCCTCCCTAGTGGTCCGCTGGCCATGCTCCCAATGCCAGGCAACATGGCAACTCTTGTCTGGAGCACGACTCCTGAGCGTGCTGCAAAGATCAAGTCATTGTCACCCAGAGACTTCGTCGCGATGGTCAACGCGGGCTTCAGATTGTCAGCGACAGATCTAGAATACCTGCACACAATGCCTTCGGGCCAGGAGGAAGAGATTGCCTGGAGAGAAAAACATACTCCAGTGAACGAGCGCAGCATTCCTATGAAGGTCATAGATGTCCAGCAGGGAAGCGTCGCCTCCTTCCCCCTCAAGATGCGACACGCAGACGTCTACACCGGCGAACGAGTCGCCCTCGTTGGGGACGCTGCGCACACGATCCATCCTCTCGCAGGTCAGGGTCTAAACCAAGGACAGGGCGACGCTGCTGCACTCGTTCGCACCATATCGTACGCTGTGCAGACAGGCCAGGACATTGGGTCTGTGTTGGCACTGGAGAGCTACAACAGTGAGCGGTATGCCGAAAACAACGCGATGCTGGGAGTATGTGATAAACTGCACCGCTTATACAGTGTAGGCTCTGGGCCGATCGTTGGTTTAAGAAGTCTGGGATTGAAGGCTGTAGATGCCATGGGTCCGCTGAAGGGGTTCTTCATGGATAGAGCGGCAGGTCGTGCGTAAGATATAACTGTACATATATGTTGTGTATTATGAATGTGTCTCCAGCGCACTCATATCGTTCAATGTGCGACTGTGACTGGCATCAACTTCAATCACTATTGCGACATCGGAGAATACGTGATGAGCTCTGACCCACTACCCCTCATCAGTGGCGTCTTCATTTGAAGCTTCTAATATTTCTCATATTACGCACCACAGAGTTTGACACAATGACCGACCACGAGAAGCAAGTTGAAGACTTCGGCAAGAATGGTGACTTCTGGTTATTCGGATATGGGTAAGAGGACAAATTGCAAGTTCAACCACACAAAATAATGTCGAGTAACCACAAACAGGAGTCTAATATGGAAACCGCCTCCACACTACGGTACATACTCCCCGATCTGCCCAATTCATCCAATTCGTACATCCGAAACCGCCACAAGAGCTCCCATGCTAATACAGCTCGTCTTCAGACCAACGCGTCCCAGGTTACATCGAAGGTTACGTCCGCCGCTTCTGGCAGGTATGAATGCTCGAGGACATTGATTGTGTGAGAATGTAGCTAAGTAAATGCGCAGGCGAGGTGAGTCAAATCCCTACAGAGTCCCAGCTCCATCCATGCAATAAATATGAACAACGACTAAGATAACGCATACGCACAGTGAAGACCACCGTGGCACCCCCGAAGCACCCGGTCGCGTCGTCACGCTCATCGACCGCGTGCACTGGGATACCTTGACGGACCATGTATGCCACCGCCCCTCCCCTAATCTCGTTTCAAATCAGATGTAGATTGAAGAAAATGAAGCATGAACCAGCAGAGCGCGTCTGGGGCGCCGCCTACCACATACCTACCGAAAAGGTAGCAGAAGTCAGGAATTACCTTGACATCCGCGAGATCAACGGTTATAGTATCCAATTCACGCCATTCCACCCCTCCTCTATGCCTTCCTCTCCTATAAACTGCCTCGTCTACATCGGGCTCCCCACGAACCCGCAATTCCTTGGCCCACAGGACCCGCAGGACCTAGCAGCGCATATTCTGAAGTCTCGCGGCCCGAGCGGGGAGAATAGGGAGTATTTGTATTTGCTGGAGAGTGGATTGGCAGGATTAGGGGAAGGGAGTGGGGACGCGCATGTTAGTGATATTGTGAGGAGAGCAAGGGGAATTGAGGAAAAAGGGGTGGAAGAGGGGGTGAGAGAGGGGAGGATTGGAGAGGAGAATTTGCATAGAGAGGGGATTACGGAGGTTCTGGAAGAGGTGGAGAAATAATGGCAATGAGTATGCTGTGGAGTATGGAACGCTGAAGCCAATGATGAAAGTTCATCAGCATAAACCGAGCGCTAGAAGACGTGAATAGAACCTCTCTAGATTCATCAAGAACCTTTGTCGCTCTCTCGTACTATGTTGGGTGCTAAATCCATCTGTAAACGCCGAGGTCGACGAAAAGACGCAAGCGCTGAGTAAGATCGAGGGATAAATTAGAAAAGTCTCTACATCAATGGATGGATGGTAGAGGGGTAACTACAGTTTCAAACACAGAAGAATGCTAAACTACATTCTAACGACAGTTGTACATCGGGCCTCCATCAATTCCCTCAGAAGTTCTCCGTTTACCATCAATTCGTTAGAAAGTTCATCATCCATCGTCATGCCACTGCCTGCTTCTTCATCCTGCCTTTTCGATGAAACCACTCCAAGTGCTCCTCAATCATCGCGCTCACGTCTCGTATGTAACTCGTTTCGTTATGATGCTCCTGAAACGGAACTAATAGTTCCCGCTCCCTTTCCCAGAACGGATTACGAAAATCCCCACACTGATATTTGCCACTTTCAGCGTATGTAGTATGGGCTGTTGTGGGGGAGGACCTATAGACAGCGGCAAGCGTTAGCAATCCACTATCAGAACCGTGTAACCTCGCCTCATGGCGGATCTTTAGAGAAATCTGAGAGATAAGTCGGAAACAAACATACATAACCTATACCCATATCAAACATGGCGTTCTCACTAACACCACCTCCCCCGGGCCCAAAACTCTGGTTACTGAGCGCCACACAGTCGATATTCTGCCAGTCCTCGAAATCCGGCTCTTGGACCTGGCTCTGGAGCGGGCCGACCATCACACCCCCCACATCCTTGGTATTACTATCGGCGTACGGCTCGAGCCTAATGCGCGGAAAATCAAGTATAAGCAAATGACCTGATTGGGTAGAATTTGCGGTCCTCTAACCTGAGATTAACGATGCGCGCCCACAGATCGCGGACAGCTTGGTCAAGCTTGAAGCTGACCCATCCGCACAGATGCAGTTTCCCGAGCAGCGCTTCCGCAGATTGAACCCCGAATTCGGAACACGCGAGTGAGGCTTGGTCTACGAACCAGGAGCTCTTGGCTGAGCCTTCGGCGGATATGGCGCCAATGGCGAGGATCCAGAGGAGGAGTTCCGGGCAAAAAGCCCATTCGAGGCGGCTAGTGGCGCTCAGGGCTTTTTCGAGTCGCTTGCTTGCTACGAAGTGGAGGAAGTGCGTATCGGAGCGTCGTTGGAGTGCTTCAGTGGTGCGGACGGTGAAGATCAGGAGAGCCACGCAGAGGGCGTCTTCGCGGGGCGTCTCATTGTTGCGGAGCTGTTGCAGTAGTTGACATTCTAGCGCGCACGAGAAATTTTGGATGGAGAGTGGATCGAGCGGGCTGTCTAGATCTCCAAACCAGACGTTGAGATCTGCGATTAGGATAAGTGCTGAATTAACTAAGGTCGTTAGAGACTCGTTTATATGTGCCTTCCGGCAACAGTCGAGGAGGTGATTCGAAATGTTCGGCCGGTACCCAGGAGGATGGTGAAGGAAGTTTGCGGTGCTGATGTAGTCGATGGTGGAAAGGTATGGGGCCTCAAATGAAGCTATGGCATGTGCCGTTGTATGCCTGATGCTCAGTAAGCACGTGCCAACCCAGTTTGGGTCGTCCCACGGAGATTTCGGTAACGCACCAAAGTATAAAGGCTTGGAGTATGCGATTTGAGCTAAGACCCTTCAGCCCCCCGCGCCTCTTCACCATATCGAGCAATCCCTTCAAGTGCATCTCGCGCTGGTTAAGATGCTCCTCATCCTGGCGTCGTTGCTCGTAAAAGGGCAGACTCTCCCCCACAACCAACAAGTTGAACACGGCGCCGATGTTGGCATCTGATATCTTCAACTGCGGATCGGAAATTGCAGAATTTATCGCAGGTATTGCTTCCCCTATGTGGTGGTAGATTGTGTCGATGGACCCTCTGCCGGAAATGTAGCGGTGCAGCGCGGCGGTACATAGCAAGCTGTGCATAAATCCTGAGTTGCTCAGCGCCGTGCCAAACCAATCGGACCTCATCAAGTTGGACTTGTGCCGGAAGTCGACCGCAATTGTGACAGGAGCCATTTCGGTAAGAACTGTAAAGTAAAGTTAGCGTCTGCCTTTGAACCGAAATATATGCCTCCGAGGATTACGACTACCGCATTCGCTAGGGGAGAACGCGGTCATTTCGTGAAGTGGTTTGCCAGGATACCACCAACGTCGCAGGCGCGAGACCCCCGACAACCGAGCACCAGGATTGGCCACGCAGGGGTGGACAACTTACAATGATCTATAAGCTCCCACATTCCTCTATCTATGGGCACCGAAACAGTGCCAAACGGATCGAAGAGGCTGGTATCAAGTTCATGTACCGGCGCCGAAGACTGAGGTTGGAGACATCCGGGGCAGAAGCTTTGTCCCGGGTAGCACAGAAAGCTTTGGCAATCGGAACATATTTCTTGTTTGACTACTGTATAGTTGTTTGGGCTCATAACGGAGAAATATTCTTTTCTGACTGGAGCTCCTGGTGGACTAGGCGTTGATGTAATCGGCGTGGGCGGGAGGTTGGGGGTACCAATAGCTGCAGGGCTCGTGGTCTCAGGGCTCCTTCTTTGTTTTGCCGCGTTTTTACTTGTCGACCATGGGCGTTCCCTTCGTGCTTTTTGCATCACAAAAGAGCGAGCATTTCGGCGGCCGTGGCGAGAGCTCTTTGCTGATTTGGATGCATCGACAAAAAGGAAATCTTGGTGGACGGGTGCGGCTGGTGGCGTGCTCCTCTGCTTTCCCTTTGCAGCCTCTCGCTGGCTCTCCATCATTCTCCCCCTATGCAGGCCCAGCGTAACGTCCTGTTGCTGCCCCCGTTTCAGAGGAAGTTGATAGTGGAGCTCAGAGAGGTATAAGCGGGAAGAAGTTGCAAATTGCGAAGAGCAGCTAGGCAAAAACTTCCTATTTCAAGCTCTGTTGCTACCATTTTTGGCTCTGACGTCCTTGGGGTTCCCGTTGCGGATGGTTGGTTGCAGCGAGAATGCTGGAGTCCAGCACGAGGTCAGCCTTGGAGGGGCTTGGGAGGTCGAAAACTATCAAGGACTCGATCCGTACTAGGGCGTTCTGTGTGGTGCCGACATTAGCCCTCGCCTGTGATTATCTGCAGGGCCTTGGTACCTCACGATGGCGATGGCGATGGCGGTTGGAGTGCTGCTGCTCCGTTGCGTGTTCCAGAAGCTGGGAGAATCGCTCCAGAAGGCTGCAAGGACGCACAGGGTCACGGGAGTATTATGTAGGGAGCCGTTGAGGCGTTCGGCCGGAGCGGGCAAAAATAGCAGTGTTCCTGGGCTAAGGGCGGTGATGGGAATAGATCATCATGCCCCTTCTTTTATCGAATCACTGAGGATATGGCCGTGACGTGCTGACGGATGCCACGATGCCACCCTCTTTTGAGCTGTGTGCTGACCGGTGGTGTTTTAAGCTGAGATGTGATGTTGAAGGGTTGCGAATCGGACGGGCAGAGATCAGTGCCTTGAAGCCGAACAGGCATGAACAAGCCACCAGACGCAGTGAGGAAACACATTTGGGAAAAGGGCGCTCTGAAACTCGAAACAACAGAAATAGGAGGACCTTTAACGGGAAGCCGACTATGCTCGCCACCCTCAATGCCCTGCGTTTCGCGCGCGACCTTCGTGTCGTTGAATTAGCGTTTCTAAAGATACTGATCGGCCATGAATGGCGGCCCTCTGGCCAGAGCGTCGCCAAACCTTGGCATTTCCGCGGCTAGATCTGCCATGGGGGATGAACGTGCCACCAACACCACACCTCCTCAATGGTGGTCGCCTTGTTGAAGACGGAAAGGAGTGAGGTCAGGTCGAGAGAATGAGGCACCGCTCCGCACCCAGAAACGACACCATTGTCCCCATTCGCGCCCTACACGCTCGAAGCTCAACGTCTGCAATCTGGCCATTCCGAACATGACAACGGCTCCTGCTGGCAAGGCCCTCTTCCTGCACCAGCGTTACCCGCCCCGTGCAAAGGCTGACTGGGGTGTTCTTTTTTAGGACTGTCCTGGGACGACATCCCGACCCACCTACTCCGCGCAGAGCTACGCCGAAGAGAGACTGGCGATCGCCCGGAGTGCGGGACCAAGGGCGGGCGAGGCTCCTATAACACGCCTATACATGTTTTTGCGCTATTGCTCATACTGGGCCTGAGCACTGCTGGCAGGTGGCTCGTGGCTGTTGCTGCCAGATCTCGACTAACAGCGAACAGCATGCTCATTTCCCATCGTCGTGAGGCGCTTCCCCAAGGTCCCCGTTCCTCACCACTGTACGTAGACTCGGAGTACGAGATCCTATCTCATGATGCAGCGTCGAGGAAGTGTACCACCCGTGGTGTTCTAGAGACCTTGCAGCTGGATACGGCGGTAGTACTAGCTTCCTGCACTTGCAAGTAGTGTGCTGACTCGTGCCTCCAACTTCAGTCCTCTTCCTCTCGCGACATTTTGGCACCGGTGTGCTCATAGCCACTGCCTTTGTGCATCTACTCCCTACTGCCTTCGAGTCCCTCACCGACCCATGTCTGCCCTATTTCTGGAACAAGGGATACTCGGCCATGCCCGGCTTGATAGCTATGGCCTCGGTCTTTGTTGTTGTAGGGATCGAAATGTTCTTTGCCTCCAAAGGCGCGGGACATGTTCATTCTAACGACTACGAAGCCTTGGGGATGGAGGTGCAGGACCATCACCACGCTCATGAGAATCATTCACGGCCACGACACAAGAGGGGCAATAGCCATGGGAGGTACTCGTCTGGTTATTTGCAAGCCAATGGCCCAGATATCATGCTGAATGATATAGCGGAGTCGTCAGAAAGTCTCATGGCAGGACGGTCACCTTCAGTATCCGAATTCTCGCCACGACCACCCCCTGCGCGAAAAGCGCACATGGAGCGGGATCAAGATGAAGACGCCTCCTCAGAAGCCGATCTTGACCTGGACGAACTCGCGCCACCAGATGCCGACGAACACGAGGATGAGTCGCGCCTTCTGTCCTCGCACTCGGGACGCAAAGATTCTTACCGTTCCTCACCCCACCGCAACGAAGATGATCAGGAAATGACAGAAGCTCAGCATAAGAAGCAACTGCTGCAATGTCTACTGCTCGAGGCAGGGATTCTTTTCCATAGTGTCTTTATCGGTATGGCTCTTTCGGTGGCCACAGGGACATCTTTTGTTGTTCTTCTTGTGGCCATCTCGTTCCACCAGACATTCGAAGGCTTCGCTTTAGGGTCTCGCATCAGTGCCATTCGTTTTCCAGCCGGTTCCCCGAAGCCTTGGCTCATGGCTTTGGCCTACGGAACAACAACACCAATTGGCCAGGCAATTGGGCTGGCAATTCACACTTTGTATGACCCTGCAAGCCAGACGGGCTTGCTCACCGTAGGTTTCATGAATGCGATCAGCAGCGGACTTCTCTTATTCGCAGGTCTCGTTGAGTTGCTCGCGGAGGATTTCTTGAGCGACGAGAGTTACGTCACGTTAAAGGGGAAACGACGGCTGCAAGCATGTGGGAGTGTTGTTGGGGGAGCCGCATTGATGGCTCTGGTTGGCGCTTGGGCGTAGCGAAATAGAGCTCATTTTTTGCATCTGAACGGCGTTGTTTGCTTACTGATAGATAGGCCTGGGCATCCTCTGGGCACCAACTTATATGTGACAATTCGAAACCGGAAGGTGGGAGTTGAGCATGACACACTTATCAGTCAATCTGTCTGACACGACTCTTGTCATAATTATGCTTATCTTAACATCGGTGTTCATTATCATACACCTCTTTAGTCTTTCTCCCTCTCAACTTACCCGGACGTTTCAGAAGCACGATGCCAACAACCATTATGTTCCAGTACAATCTCCGTTCATCGCGTATATAGTCCGTCGTCAAGCTATATCTAGGCGTTTTACCATGAACTAAAAATGGGTTTTCAGTGGATGGTTATAGCTCTCTACCCACGTAGACTTCACCATATCTAGAAAATATGTGTTATACACGACTCGAAGCGGTGGCTGCTGATTCCTTTTCGCATGCTTGCCACAATATATACGCTCATCGCCTCCTCATGGGTCTGAAGTTAACGCTTTCTCTTGCCATTAAACGCCAGAAGCATTCTAACGATTTCATCTTCCTAGACTTCCTTGGCTATACCATCTTCCTCTTCACAACTGCCAGCTCACTATGAAGCACCACACCAACCTAATCAAACTCATCTGCGAATTGATCGTAGGCAGCCAATGCTCGCCCACCTCTATGGCTCCCCAGACACAGTCCAGCTGCAAGTGCCTAGCTAACCCGCCAGCAATGTATTTGCTTGCGGAGCGTTGAAGAAGAGCTCGCATGTATCGTTGTTATTCTTCTTCTCGTTGCGAAGCACTGCCTAATAGACTGATTAGTAGAGAGTTAAGGGGGTGAAAGGAGAAGTGGTGAGTGAAAGATTCTAGGTGAGGTAGCACGATGAGTATTTAACGAAGCGCGTTTAAGTCTTACGAAGTCTAACTGTAGTAACAAATATATTACTTCAAAGATCTACCAAAAAGTTAGGGAAGAGAAGTAAATGGCATCAATATGTACCCAGGGGGGGTGCGGAGGGGCAAATAATCTTGACAGAGTAGATGAGTTCTTGCTACATACATGCATGGAATACTAACGACGAGAAACGGGCAGAAGAATAAATTCTGAATATTTTGGGAGCGCCTTGAAGGCGGACTTGAGTATCCCTAATAAGATAATAAGAACAACAAGAGAACAAATGCGAAAGGAGAATCGAGGCCTTAAACTAAAGATTGACGAAACACATATTCCTCATCTGGTTGAAGTGACCCCGGAACACCCGCCACCTGTTCGCTTAAATGATTCTAGAAAAGAACGTGCGTGGCTTAATATACCCGCACGCAGGGGTCCCTTCCGTCTTATATTACCCCGGATTCTTGAGCCCCGCCTCAGCCTGTTATGACCCCAGCCATTACTATGGAGAAATGACATGAATTCCGAGTATACTCTTCCCAGCCAATGTGATGGGTTTTCTGACGGAATCGAAGAAGTGTTCTTTATGCCCTGTGGCGTGAGCTCGAACATGGGAACTCTAGATATTTACATAAAGGTGCCCTCGTCAATGTTGACTTTTGAACCTCCGTTACGCATTCAGGATGGCTAAGCCTAGCAGCAGTAAATCAAGGCTCTCCAGGCTGGTGCGATGAGATGAACTCGCTTGATAAAGAAGTACGCTGACATTGCCGTAGTCAGGGTCCGAATTCTGGGCACTAGGAATTTTCCTCGCTCTACCGCTTATTCTTACAGCTCTGACGGCGCTTCTGTCTGCTGGCTTACATCAGTCACTTTTCGCGCGATTACAGGCCTACCTCTTAGGACCTCCGGCCTCAAAACTAGCAAGTGTCAATGTCGCCCCAGAAGCGCTCTATTCGACATGCGAGTCGCACAGATACACGAGCGAGATCGTATCGCTGGACCCGCTGGTCATATACATCAACAACTTCACGTCTCTCCTTGAAGCCGAAGCCTTGATAAAAGTCGGGTTCGCATTTCCGCATCTCCCTCTCTACCCCTCCCCAATACACTAACCCTCCTGCAGCGAAGACGACTTCGAAGACTCGTTCATATCGCGCTCGAAAGGCGGTCTGCAAAAAGTCACGGGCCGAACATCGCAATCCGCCCCCCTCGAACCGACACATCCCTTGGTATCCTGTATTATATCTCGTGCACGAACGTTCATGGGCACTATGATGCAGCCCGACGAGCCGTTCTCTATCCCCCAACTGGTACGCTACGCGCCGAAACAAAGATACGATCTGCATACAGACTTCTGGCCGCATCATCAGCTCATGAACGACGGCTCGGGACGGTTATTCAATCGTGTTGCGTCCTTCTTTGTGTTTCTCCGGGATAATTGTACGGAAGGGGAAACCTATTTTCCGCTCGTCGATGTTTTAGATAGGGACGCTGAGAGGGGTGGGAATTTGGAGAGGGCGTTCGGGGGGAAGGTGACGAGGGGGGAGAAGGATGGGGAGAAGTTGGGGGTTAAGTACGTACGCCCAAGGTGCAAAGTCAGTGTCTTGTTGTAAAGTGAGCGAGGCACTACTACTTAAGGAGTGCCTCACGACTTTGAGCATGGGCATTGATATTGCACTCACCCTTCTGCCCTCCCTATTGTAAGAACTATACTGACCTTGATTCACTGTCTAAAGATTCAAACCTATTACGGGAAATGGGATTTTTTGGGTTAATTTGGACGAGGAAGGGAAGGGCGACAGGAGACTGGTGCATGCGGGGTTACCTGTGGGGGAAGGGGAGAAGATTGGGATGAATTTGTGGCCAAGGAAGTTTTACAGCGAGTAGAGGGACCAACAGTGTACATGGCGTATCGTAGGAACTTCTGGAATAGAACCTGGAAACCTCACAAATCAACTTGAGTCAGGTGCAGTGGGGAGAGGAAAGACTTCAGCTTTCAGCGCTCAACTATACCTTCCCAACCAAACTCCATGTGGTGCCTTGCGTCGCCCCCGAAACGCCAGAGCAAAACATACGAATACGAAGGCCTTCCAGCAACATTAGGCAAATATATCAAACCGTCGTTTCACTAGCTCAAACCTTCTAAGAGAGCAGAGTGCCAGAACCAAAGCATCGCAGAGAATCAATATTTATATTAGGTAGATAGTTAGAATGTGCGAGACTTAGAGGGTGTACGTAGTAGTGTATCCTTCAAGCCTTGTATTCCCAAGATAGCTAGAGATGCACCAACCAGTAACATGCAAGCCACTTTTACTTTTGAACGAAACGCCGTCGCCATGATCTCCCCATGTCTAACACAAAGAAAAGCAAGTCTTCAGTCTCAGTATAACATAAAAGCTTATGAAAGGCAACGCGAAAGCACTAAAACATAACAAGAAGTGAAACGCGGGTAAAAGAATCCACTTCCCATGCAAATGCGACAACTAGCTAGGCCGCTGCTGTCTTTCCATGCAACTTTGTGTGTGCGTCATATCCATGAGTCAAACCCCCTAAGATCAAAAAGTCAACATATACAGTCGAAATTGTTATCATCCATTCATAATCGATCCGTTGCCCTCGATCCCTCTCCATTACATATTAACCTCGTCGATGTTGTCCCTGCTGTCCCTGCTGATGCGCAAACCGTGCTGCCGCTTGGGCCTGGTCAAAGCTTGCACCATAAGCTTGTGGCGCTTGCTGTTGGGGTGGCATTTGCTGCTGCTGCTGCACAAAGTATGGCCCCTGCATTGGTTGTGGAGTCTGAACCCAACCTCCCGGCATCTGAGGCATTCCTGGTGAGACGGCTTGCTGCGGAAAGTAGCTTTGTGGCGCTTGATACATCTGCTGCATCTGGCCTGGAGTTGAGTATGCAAACGCCTGCGAATAGCCTTGCGGTGTACCCACTGCTGTCGGAGTCCCGTAGACGCTTTGTGCCATTGCCATTTGCTGACCCATCTGCTGCATTTCCATCATCTGGCGCTGCTGCGCTGCGACGGTGCGGCGGTCGATCTCAGCCTGCATAGCCGCCGTATTACGATTTGCCTTAGCTGCCTTTTTTTCGTTCTCACGGTGATCAATATATGCAGCCAAACCTATGGAAGAAGGCTCCTGCTTCTTTTTGGGGTTACTCGCCAGATCAATGAGCGGTGTGCCTGTGACACGAGCAACATGCTCCTGTTCTCTTGCTGAGAGAGCAGTGGGCCGTTGGTCAAGTAAGGGACCGGCACCGCGGGACAGTGGCCGACTCAAAGGACGACTGGGCGGTCGGGCAGGCATAGCATCCGGTGTCCGTTGTAGGTGAGCCCACTCCCCTGATTGTGCGTGGATCATGGGCTCAGGTGTGTGCGACTTACTCCTCCCATGGCCATACACTGGTGACCCCTTGGGTTGGTAAGGAGAGGCAGCACGTTGCGCCACCCACTCATCTGCATCTAGCTTTTTTCGTTCGTGCTGTGTACCTTGAGAGACCATGCCAGGTTGCCAGGCTACGCTCCGAGTATCCGAAAACTGCGCAGAGGCTGAGGCACTACGCATATGAGTTGTCGCAATTGGCGCTGTCCCACCCGAAAGGTAGGATTGGCGTTTCTGCTCGTTCGGCGAAGGCGTAAGGTTTTCTTTTGATCGCGAAATGTTGTTGTCGTGGGAGCCTTGGGTCATGGTGCCGCTGGTGCCGGGGCGTTTAGTATCAGGCGCAAGAGAATACGTAGGGCCAAAGTCAATAGTGGGAACGTCGGATGATTCTGCTGGCTTTACGTCGGACTGATAATGGGCGTCACCAACAATGATATCGGGCTTGGACGCAGCATTACGGTCTCCAACAAATTTCAACACTCCTCTTCTTGGGCGTTCCTCACGGCGTTCAGGCAGCTTTCGTGGAGTGACCTCTTCACTAACCGTACTAGCATAATCTGGGGTTGAAGAGGATACTGTGTCATCATCGTAGTGACTACTGGACTGGCTGGGATTCCTCAATGGTGTTGTATTTGTGTAATCGAGGTTATCGAGAGCTTCTGGATCGATTATGTCGTTTCGTAAACTGCCAAGACTTGAGCTTTTGGTCGAAATATTGTCATTCTGCTCGCGTGAGGATATTGAAGACAGACCTGGTACTGGCTTACGGTGAAGCTGGGAGCCGCTGCTGCTCGGACGCTGGCGATAAGCAAGCTCTTCACTGGGACGTGATTGCGGCAGTTCGACATGCTCTGGGACAGGAGGAGCTGCTGGCTGATACACGGTCGGCGATTCGACAAACTCTGGTTGCTCGATGTAAGGAGAAGCGGGAATTGTGGGTAGTCGGTTGCCGGAATTCCCAGATCGGGAGCTGTTGACGCTTTGAAGGTACTGGTCATAGCCATGATTAGCATTCAGGTGCATTTGATTCCTATCCTCCGCACGCGCATAATCGCCGCTTCGCCTACTATTCAAACTGTCTAGGCCTTTCCACGCGGCTGCTGCGCCAGCTATCGCAATGCCCGCCGGAAGAGGCGTATTCGTTGCATCGGCCATCTGATGTAGTGTGGCAGGATCCATCTGTGCGCTAGGCTTCATCATTGGCGGGGGGTGATACGGCTGCACTGGAGGCCTTTGGCTCGGTCCGTGGGCAAATGACGGTGGTGAGGCTATAGGGCCCCGTGGTGGCTCTGTAGGCGCGATCCGCATCTCTGGTAGGTCTCGTGTGTCCGGGCTGGGGGGCTCAGAAGTGCCATTGGCTTCATTATGTTGAGGTCCTTCAATTGAGCGGTGCAATGGTGGAGGCGGGGGGCTATCATGGGCATCGGCGCTCACGCCATGTGCAAGACGAGAAGGTGTCTCGGACTGATATTGCTTGTAACCGCTCGTTTGCTCTGACATCGACCGCTGATGACGGGGTGTCGAAAACGAGGAGGAAGGGGGTGCCGAGTCTACACGACGGGTTCCCTGCTGCTCGAGATCTCCGGGTCGGGCTGGCGATGTCTGGCGGGTAGACGGTTGGGACCGGACTGAGCCACGTTCTTCGAACCTTAGGGTGCCGCTGCGAGACGGAGGCAAGCTAGCGCGACCCACGGTATTTCTTCGGCTGCTCGTTCTGCTCCTGTCGCGTGGGGTGGTCGCCATACGTGTTGAAGTCAGCTCCTTCAGCTGTTTTCTCCATTCTCTCTCGGACCAGGTCGCACTGCCTTGCGTGTGAATCAGACCGACAACGTCCCACATTTCCAGGTACCCATAGCGTCTATCTGGGGGCATGGCGAACATCAGACCCCGCGTGTCCAGAACGTCTGAGATTAATTTATTCGGGCGTCCGTACAGGGCAAAGGCGTCGAACACCGGAAACAGGAACCGAAGCATGATTTCGAATCCAGAAACTGCGGGATGAGTTTCGGGCATGACAAACACGAACCCTTCTGTGACGGACGCGGGATTGGAGTGGATTTTGATTTTACCTTCAATTTTGACGAGCGTCGACTGATCGATCAGCGGCTTCGACTGGGGATAGATTGCGTAGCACGAGTAAGCCTCAGAAACGGTCGCGATGGGCTGCGTCTTTTTCGTAATCTTTTTCGTGTCATAGAACTTCATATCCCCCTTGAGAACGATTGGCGATCTGTTGTATATGTTCGCCTTTTTCTGCGACTTCTGTAGTTTGGCGAATTCCTTTTCATCCGGCGGACTGACTACGCACCAGCACCGGCGCCACGGTGTACCTGCGCCGAATCGCACACGTGCCCAGTCTTCGTGTTTTGCATGCTGTCGGTCTAGAATAATGCGGATGTTGTTCAGTGTCTTGCCCTTCCCCGCAATCAATGCCCCAGTGTATGCCTCCTGCAGCGTCACGTGCTCGTACATGGCCAGTCGGATGCCGGCAGTCCATTGTGTGAGAGAGTTGAACGAATTGAAGTGGAAAAGATACTTGTTGCTCGCCGCGGTTGAGACACTGAGAATGTTTTCGAGCTTCTTGCCGTCGCTCAAGACCATAGACGGCATCTGTCATGTCAGCGAAGCCACGAAGAGCGTCATCGGGCTACATACCATGTGGATGGCTGCATCAGTCAAGTTGATAAAGGTTGGGAGCACTTCGGCGTCTCCGCCAACCTTGTCTAGCTCGCTCGCGTCCCATAGCGAAAGAATGGTACCCACGAGCTGTGCGAAGCATTCCTGCCATACACGATCGGGTGCGGGACGACCACCTGCAGCTATGTCAGTTTCACAGGCTGGTATGAATTTGGCAGCTTGCGCGTACGTGAGTCTGTGTCATGGAACTTAAGAAAGTAGCCCTCCTGGTATAGCTTGTTGGAATGGCTGTTGAGGAAGGTGAAGATGCGCTGCAGCTCAGGAAGCGTGTCTTGGCTGATCTCCATCACAGGCGGCTGGTACGTCTGTATCATCGACATGGGCCGCGACGACGGGCGAGAATCTGCTCTTGGACGGCCGCTGGGGGTAGGTGACTCGTAGTTGTCGAACGCGGTTGCAGATGTGGAGTTTGCGGGAGGCGGAGGTTGTGTTGCGGATGGTGACGCGGAAGTCGGTGAAGACGCAGGCATCTTTTTATGCGGTGAGTTACCTCCCCATTCTGACATGAAGGAGAGGACTGTGCAAAGAATCGCAGTCATTAGCGAATGTTGGTGGTTTGGAGCGTGGTGAAGGGAACGTTGAAACGGTGAATAGGGAGACGGCGCAGCCTACCTCTCTTTGAGCGAACCATGATGACTATGGAGCAATTGGAGCCGCGTGCAAGCCGACGCCTTGCGCTGACCACTGTGGCCCTTCTTGTGTTGTTGATAGATCAGCCGCTCGAGCTCAAGCCACGACGGATGCGCCGGCTCAACCCACGAAAAGAGCTTTTCGCGTGGCCAAAACAACAGTGAGAAGCGAGTGACGAGCAGGCGATGCGAGCGCTGCGGGGCGGAAGGCTGGAGATGTAGCTGGGAGGGGGGAGAAGGGTGAGGTGGGAGCGAGCAGCAGAGGTGCTCTGGGTGGACGGGGAGAGTGTGCGTGGTTGATGTGTCCAACGGAATTTCTGGGCAACAAGGGTCGAAAGACGATGACGAGGCCGCGACTAGCGGGGCCGATCCTAGGCAATCCCTGAAGAGACCAAGATCAAACGATATTCTGGGTTTCGGCGGTCTCGGTGGTCCCAGGGCGTGAAACCGGCGAGCGCAGTATCGCATCAACCTCAAAAGCAAAGTGAGGCGCCGTCTCTCGCTCTCCGGAAAGGGTGGGGTGCAACTATATTGGAAAGTAGCCCAAACAAGGCGCCGCCCACTCTAAACACCGTCTCCTTTCGTAGCAATAACTCGTCCCAGCCGCTTATGAGTGTTTTGGTCACTCGGCTCCTCGTATCCAATAATCCCACCGCCGCGATGCCTGCCATGCTAGTCGAAACAGGCTCTTGGGCATCCACTTTTGTCACGGCTCTGTCGCGGCGCGAGAGGTGGGCCAGAACGGCTTTCCTCGACATAACGCGCTGGGCGCAGGAGGCTGTGCTGCTTGGCGGTGCGGTTGTTGATGTTGCGTTTGTGGAATGCGCGTCTCAAATGGGAAATTTTATATTGTCTGCAGAGCGCGCCACAGCGGCTCGTGGTGGGAATGTGGCTGCGATGATCTGTCAGAACTCAATGGGGTCAGGATCAGACACAGCGCAGGTCGAGGTGCTTTTCGACATGGCCGAGGCTGATGCGATGCGCGGCCTCCCTAGGCGAAAGAGGTTGTCTGAAACTTTGTGGGATGGAACGACCGCCATACGGAGGCTACAAGCGAGTGGTGAATAACGGAATCACGTGCGTATATGAGCCTAGATCCCTTTGCGCCCATAGCTCCACATCAGCCCTGAAGCCCGACTACAACATGTCGCCATTCACGATGGTGACACGATGTCATGTGATGCTTACTACTCTGCACTGCCCCAGGGTGACGCACGCAAGTGACAGGAGTATACTACTTTCCTCTCTAGGACTGTGCTAGTGCCGCCCTCTGCGGCCTGCAGAAATGCAATACTATGACCACATTGCATTCACGAAGACCATACAACGCACAAGTACGACAATAATATCAAGTCCATAAATTGGCCTACAAGGGGTATATCCATCCATCCAGCCATGCTGCCAAACGCCGTCGCCAAATGCATTACCTAATTAAAGACGCCGGAGCCACACACAAGATATGCTATAACTTACACAATACAGGCCTCCGTCTTCCACCGCATGAACTAGGAAAGTTAAAAAAAAAAAATTTACGCCCATTTCTTTTGTCATCAATGTGCACCTTAGTTAGCAGGCAAGTTATTTGCTCCAACTCGAAGCTTCAACACCAACTTGGTCTTCTCTCCATGCGCCGACGGAGTCCGCTCAATCTGTACCAGAGACGACCTAGGCTCAACAGATGCCTGCCTCTTGATTGGGCGGGCGCGATCGACATTGTCTTCGGCTTTCCGCTTTCGGTTTGGGCCAGACTTGCCAGAAGGGAAGCGGGAGAGGAGGTCGGGGGACAGCTTCAACCTGACAATGCGGCTGCGTTTCGCCTTCTTTGGTTTTGGTTTGGGCGCTGACGCAGGCGTAGAAGCCTTCGGTACGGCAACAGTGGGAGGTGCAATTGTGGGAAGTGGTGCTGCGGGTGCGGGTGCGGGTGCGGGTGCAGGTGTAGGTGTAGGAACCGTCACTGGCGCAGGTACGGGCACGGGCACGGGTGAAGCTGCGGGGGTAGGCTCAGGAACAGGCGTTTGGTGAACCGGTGGTTCGGCCAAGACCGGAGTGCTCGACTTCTCCTTCTCCATCTCCCTGGGTAGCGGAAGAGTAGGTTTCCTCTGCACAAGCTTGATCTTGGGTTTCTCTTGCACCGACTTCAAAGCTACCGGCTTCTCTTGCGTCGGCTTCAAAGCTACCGGCTTCTCTTGCATCGGAGTCAGAACCACGGGCGGTTCTTGAACTGGTGTATGGGTCATGGGCGTCCCTTGCACTGAAATGGGAAACATGGGGGGTTCTTGAATAGTCAGAGGTGTTGACACACGGTCTTCACCCACTTGGGGATCCTTTGGTTTCTTGAACTGCAACTTCAACCCAATCTTCTCTTTCTGCGGCGGAGCGAGTGGCATTCTCTCCTTCTCGCGCCATCGATTGCTACGATAGAACCGTAGCCGTCCGTTTCCAAGATGCTGCACCTTCCAGTATCTCGGATATTTGAGACAGATCTCGAGGCTTGCAACTGGCTCAATGAAAGTCTGGCATATCTCCAACAGTTCTGCGATATCGCGAGCGGATGTTTTGCTGGATCGGAGGGCTGTTTCGAGAGCTTCTTTGAGAGCCTCGTTCGCGTCGAGTTCTCGTCTCAGTGCATCAAGTGCACCTTTCAAGCCCTGGCGAGCAAGCTCGGTTTCGCGGAGAGAAGGTCCTTCATTTCCCTCGATAACGAGGTCTCCATTTGATGATGCCACAGCTTTCTCAGCGGCGAAGACATCACCAATTGCGATCAGTCCGATCCCCATTTCAAACTGACGTAGCAACTCCGCTCGGAAATATGGACTCGGATCCGACGCAATCTCGTGGATCAAATATTTGAGTACGCTTTCTTTTTGGAGCATGCCAAGCCGAATCAGGCAGCTCCATGCACTCAAACGCACGTTGTCTGCATTCCCAGTTCGTGTGTACTGTAGGAACTCTGTTGGCTTCAGTGGAACGACGCGGCTCATCATCAGCATGTAACCACAGTTCAGCGCCGTTATCGTATAAATGTTGCGATATGTTGGGATCCATTCGTCAAGCCGTTGATGACGACCCAGTTCATCAAGGGCTTTCTTCTGAAATTCGTACTCTTCCGCCTCGGCGTCGAGGTCGCCCATATGGTTTGGGTCCACATTGCTCGGCTTGTCGGCTGCAAGGCTTTGGGCGAGACATTGCATGAGAACCGAAAGGTAATGGTCGTCACTGTAATCGTTCCCTCGATTGTCGTTGTACCGCATCGTGTCGAGCAGGAATCGCTTTACGAACATAGGTGCCTTTCCATCCGTGCCCTTGATCCTAGCAATTGCTCTAGGAATGGCACACTGAATGATATAGGAGCTTCGATCGGAGAAATCGTTGGAACGAGTCATCGGTGATCCTGGAATACAGAACAACTCCTGAAAGGCCTTCTGGAGGTGAAAGAAGCCGATCCAGTTCAGTTCTTCTTTTGCGCTTGTGGCTATGACTTCGGCAGCCATTGTTCGGATTCCATGAAAGTATCGATTGTCCATCAAGGTCTTGACGAGGAAGCTGGAAATGAGAGGGTGTCCTTCTTTAAGTTGAAGGTACTGAATGGACTCTGCTTGAGCCACCACATCCTTGTCCTGTTGCAGCTGCGACACATACATATATGACGGCATGTCATTGATGTTGGCACGGCAGATCCATTCAAAATCGGCATCCACCCGGATCCACTCATATGATTCCTGGTCCATCCTAGTCTCGTCCTCAGGAGACCATTCGGATATTCTCCACTCGTCGGCTTCTTTTGCAGTCATGAAGAGATCTCCAAGCGAATAGAACATCATGTCTTCCTGCTCACCAGTTCCATCAAGGCCTTGTGCGGCAGCCGCACGTTCCTTCTGTAGGCGGTTGCGCTTGAGGCGCTTGTATTTAGTATTGTAAGGTATTTCAACCTTTACAGTAGATGAGTTGATGTCCACGATGTGCTCATAAGGCGTCCCATCTGCCTCGTGAATACGGATCGTCATCGGGCCTACAAAGGCAGGCCAATCGTAAACGGGATGGAAGTCATGTTGTTTCTCCTTGACCTCCCTCATGAAATCTTTGGCAGCGAGGGGCCGCTCCTCTGGTTTCAAAGTTGGATCGGCCTGGGTTTGCTTGATAGTGAGCTGAATGACTTGCTTCTTCTTATTGAAAACGGGCGAGCATTCGAAGGTTGGGCATCCAGAACCATAGACCCATTGGTTGAAGAAGGTATCCAGCTTTTGGTGACCAACCTTGTCACAAATATCGAGAAAGCCCTCTGTGGAGATGGCCCCGTTGGGCAACTTCTCGTTCCGAGCATTGAACAACAGGCGATAGAGACATCGATCCACACCATTCTTTCCACTCTGTTTTACCAGCCTGTTGTGGAGGATGGAGAGAACCAACAATGCTTTGAGCTCCATGAACTCGCGCTCCCCGGCATCAAGCGAGAGATATTCGCCCAGGACGTATAAAGGAGGCCGTCTGTTATCGAGTTCGATGATCTTGTCGGCCATGAGTTTCTGACGGAATCGGTGGTCGTTGCGGCCAAAGAGCTCGCGCAGGTATAATTCCGTCATGAACCAAGAACCACCGACAATAATCCAGTGATCGTTTGTACGCTGAGCGATGACATTGACCCCAATCCACTGGCTAGCCACAGCGTGTACGAGAGTCCTAGTAGTGCTTTCCAATGGCTCCCAGACGGTTTCCGGAAAGAGCAGCCGGGAGCTACATATGGAAAACGAAGCTGTGTGCGCGACATCACAGTCCAGGTCGTCTACGAATGCGAGCTTATACGCCTTTTCAAACGGGTAACTTTGATAGCGCTCGGTAAAGTTGTCGAGTGTCCTTGCAAGCATCATGGCACTGTTGCGCACTTCTTCGGCCTTGCCAGGAAGACAGAAAGCGTGTACCCGGATTGCATTCGAACCCAGGCGCTCGTCGTCAGACGTGTCACGGTATTCGGATAAGTCGACGTGTTCGAATGGGCCAATGGCAATGCCAATATGCTGAGGAAGCACGGGTATTGCGCAGGTGAAGCTAGCGGTTTTTCGAGTTGGGTCTGAAGGGTCCGGAATCTGCACTGGTCAGCAAGTAACATACCGGGAGGAGTACCACATACATCATCAGTGAGTTCACCAGAACAGATGACAGACATCTCCATGGTCTTCTCTTCCTCGGTCAAATCGACTTGATCGTCATCAATATCGCTCATGACGCTGTCAGCCTTGGCAGCTTCATTCACCTGCGAATCGCTATTCACGGCAGCCGCAGGGCGGGGTTTGATCAACGCATCCCCCATGGTTCGCGGGTATCGAATAGCGATGTCGAAGATGCACCTGGTAATACCGTCATCCACGCAGGGGAAAAGACAAGACGCGATTCCGGGGAAGGGCGAGTTGCGCGTGTAGACCTGGGGGTATCGTGAGTCGCCCTCCTCGATGCCTGCAAAGTGCAGGGCGTCCCGAAAGTCCTCTAGAACGTATTCAATCTCCACTTTGATCGGGGCATAGAGACTTTCTCCGAGACTAGCGAGTGCATCCTGGTCCACAAGAGCGTCCTCTGGCCTAGCCGCTTTGATCTTGACTTTGTCTGGAATGGTAATAACCAGCTCATTTTCAATACCAACTGTATGTCGTTCGAGCCGGCTCTTCGGGAGGTCGAACTGCTCGATGCTTGTTCCAGGGTAAAGGCATAGGCGCTGATACAAATTCGAGTAGTTGCTAGAAGCGATCCGGCCTTCGACCTTGACGGACGTCGGCTTCAGCTGCCGGCAGTTCAGATGTATTGTACGCAGGTCACTAGCTTGGGGCTGGATGTCTAGCGTTGTCTTTCCTGTGACGCGGCGCGGCAAGAAGCTGAAGTCGAGCTCTAGCTTTTGTTTTAAAACGGCAAAGGTCTTGACGGAGGGGTTGTCGGCGCTGTCGTCGATCTCGATGGGCGCCATGGCGGGTAGCGCAGGAGGACCCTGCTCCCGGTATGAGGTCGTGTGGAGGAATCCAGGAGGGTTCGGTGTTGGTGGTGGTTGGTCGGGGGTGACGGAGGTGAGGATGAAGATGCGGCTCTGTTCGCGGTCGCGGTCTCTCGATGCCAAATCGCAGGCGGCGGCCCGGGCGTTCTTGGCGCACACGGTCTTGGCGGCCCACTTCATTTCACACGCGAATTCACTTCAGTACTGCAGCTAAAGAGAACTCACCTTGCAAGATACATACATCAGTCTTCCTTGCGCAGTAACACGGTCTCGGTCACGAATAAACGGGCGTGCGCCCACCGCTGTTTGTTCGTCTACCTTCACTATCTTTACCTCTGTGATCCTTCAGCAACACATCCATCCACGCTACCTTTGATTCGACGTCATCCCGAGATTGGTATAATATTACTTTCGTAACATGCATTCCGCCCAACTACTAGGCGATTTCAATCTCTGACTAGCAACTGATAGCCATTCGTGCAAGTACCCTCGATGCGAATTCTGAAGTTGAGCCTTGGTGTCCCTCTGCTTCGCTTTTCATGCCTTTGATGGTCGTTGTCGCCATCGTCGTACCGTCATTATACCTTGCCATGCCTCGCAGTGGCCGTTCCTACCGTCGTGCTCGTCGAGGTTGTCCACGTCATCGTTGTATTTTCCCACGACCGTGCCAATAGTAAGCCATAGCTATGTCCGCCGTTACTGTGCTCTGTTACAGCCCCAATTGTCTGCCATGATCGTTCTCACACCTCCCGCAACGAAGTCTCAGCCCGCTTCGCAACTACCTCTTAAGTGATGTTGCAAACGGCATCACCTTTGCGAACATTTCGTAGTCTCGCTTTCTCTCTCAGCTACCATGCTATTACATAGCCTGCGAACCCACGTGCCACTCTTACGCTGAGAACATCTCGGCACAGCGAGTACTTTTTTCCCTGTGTATGATATCGGATTTATGGAGAACGGACGTACTTCGATCTCGTATTTCCCTCTGTCCGCGTATACTCCTCTGATCTTGTCCACTTCAATGATGTTGATCGCGAGTACTTCCGGGTTTGGATCATCAGCCGGGATGGGGTAGACAAATGTGACCCCGTAGTAGTCGATGCAGCTAACGTAATAGATAACAGTCACCTCCCATGATTATCAAACAGGCAACTTTAGCAATCGCCGTCTTACTCCTGTGGTATAGTTTCTACTGCCCAGGCCAAACACTCATCCCGTACCACTGGAGCCGCCTCGTCTGCTCTTCCCTATACAGTTTCTTGTGGGTGAGGCTCGCAAACGTTGGCCCTCCTAATTGTGGAAAAGGCCCGATGGGATGCCAGGATACGGCCGGCAAAAGCATTTGTATGGTCTCCAGCGGCCTTTGTATCCAAATTCTGAGTGGCGTGCCAGGTGGTGGAGGATGAAGACGATGAGGCGGGTTGTAAACGCAGGGGAGAATGGAAAGTTTAAGGGCCATGAAGCAATTGAATTACTTCTCAATTGAGGGTTCAAGCAAGCTGATATAAGATCTAAACGTAGAGATGGGGAGAGTGACGGAGTTGGGGAGAGCTAAAAAGATGATTTCAAGTCGCCCCAGGGAACATTCATATTCATTGCCAAGGCCTTGCTAGCGGATACTCATCAGCTATATCTCAGAGTAGCGAGCAGCTGGAGCCCTTGCATGAGAGTGGCACTTGGATTTAACAAAACAGAATTTATAGTGAAGCCGATTCTCCAAACCAGGCCCATTCAATCGTCATCACACATCTCAAGGCGAGCATGGCAGAATGAGCTTCGAGATTCCATCCCCATGCTGGACGGTATGCGTCACGGCCTTCAGTTCTTTCGCTTGAGTTCGGTTCACCCCCGTCCCCGGATTCCGCGCCATCAGGGGAAAGGAGCCGCCAGCGACTATCACCCTCATGCGCGTGTTCTTTTTGAATACGTGCGCGCGATCCACCAGCGTGAGCGAAAACTCTCCTCCCTGCCGCTCCACCCCGTCCAGCGCTTGCCAATTCTCCGTGAGATTGTGTGACACGCCGTCAGCGTCGACCTCACTCAGGCGAATCCACAGATCAGCATAGGGGACATCGGTCGAGTGTGCGAGCTGCACGATGGGCTTACCCATTACTTCTATGTCCTCATTCAGCGGCGCGCTCGTGTAGACGAGGACATCGGACCTCGAAGCGTAAACGCTGTCGTCTACCCGTCCACCGCGGACCATCAAGGGTCCACCCACTGTCGGCGTGGGATTGTTGGGGTCGTAGGTGAAAGACGCAGGCGGTGAGTCTGCTGCCGGGGGCTGCGCGCCAACCGTCCTGTCGCCGTGAAGGTAAAAGGTGCGCTCTTCGGTGGCTGGCGGCCAGGACGGCAAAGAGCGCCATTCTTCGACGCCTGTGACGAATACGTTGACCGAAAGTGGGCGGTGATCCTTTTTCCGGCCGGCGACATACTCGTCCAGGAAGTCGAAGACTTCTGGCAGTGCATTCGGCCCACAGGCCTCGATGTGCGTCCATGGTCCGACAGTGAGGTAGACCTTGATGCCACGGTCGCGCGCGCGAGCGTATGCTGCCAGGGTCTGGAAGGTCAAGGTGTCGTACCATCCACTTCGCAGGAGCAAGGGAACGTTGACGAGATCCAGGGCTGCGCGATGCTTGCACCGAGCCCAGAAAGGGTCATCAACGTTCGGAGTAGTCATGAACTCCAACGCATACGGCGCCTTCCCGTCGAGGAAGCGCTCCGTCGCGTCGAAGAGGGGTGTGGCCTTGATGACGGAATTGAGCTTCCTGGGGTCGAGTATGCTCGAGACTCCGCCGCCATTGGCCTCGTCCTGCCTTGCGACTACGTAGGACCAGGAGATGCGGTCCATGCGATACGCCCCATTGGTCCAAGCAAGCAGGGAATGGTCGTACACACTGCACAGAATCACCGACGCGATAAGGTCCTCGGGCGGATCTCGCAGCAACGCCCACTGCACGTAGCCCAGGTAGCTTGGCCCGAATGTGACGAACGTGCCCGGGTACCACGGCTGCTCGCGCATCCACTTGACGACAGCCTGCGAGTCTGCCTGTTCGGTCATGGCCGCTACGAAGGTCCCTTCAGAGCCGGCCGTGCCACGACAGCTGACGAAGAGGACCATGTATCCACGGGCAGCGAAGCACTTCGCGTTGAGGAGAGCCATCACGCCTTTGCGGCCATACGGACCGAGAACGTAGATGAGGCCGTGGGGCTTGCTGTCTGCCGGAAGATCGGGCTGGTAGAAGTCGGCAGCCAACTTGATACCGTCCAGCATGGGAATACGCTTCTCGGATACCGTGTAGGTGTTTTCTTCAGGGGGGAGCACCTTGGCTAGGTTCGCTGTTGCCTGAGCCTCCGGCCCCTCCAACGACCCTGTAGACGCCATAGCCGAGACTGAAAACGGGACGAATCGCAGGACGTAATGTTTAGCTGTTTGGGGAGGGAAGAGCGTGCCGCAATGCAGTTATGGCTGAAGCAATATCTCTTTTCTTGGCACAGTACTCCCTTTATAGGTAAGTCCCTTAATAAGTAGGAGAAGGGCAATTTTGGATCTTGCGAACAATATAACCTCGCACTCTTGACTCTCTAGATCAGCTCGGGCTTCTTCAATGCGCTAGAGGGCCGACGTTATATACGTCTTCGTAAGCGGAATAAGTCTTGGTGATACTCTTCCCCGCGGGGATGCGATAGATGCGATAGATGCGATAGATACGAGTGTGAGTCACAATTCCTTTGTCAACACCAGGAATGAAGCGGAGCCTGGTAACTCCGACTCCGTCTAGACTAAGACAATTGAGTAGAAGAGATGGCGTTGGGACTTAGGGGGTTGTAAGACCCCAATAGTGTGGTCGCATACTGATTATCGGGGCGGACCTCAGGTTTGCCGTATCTATCCGCAGTCTTTCCGGGGTCCCCCAAAGACCCGTCTGGGAGGACAGTGTAGTAGATGCCGGTTGGTGGGCCAAGGTTGTAGCATCTCCAAGCTTAGGGTAAACTCCCCTGAGAAGTCGCGCAAGACAGTGAACCCAAGAGAGCGTCCTAGAAAGCAGTGACTGATTAGGTGGGCAAGGTCTGGTGAAGGATATAGTAAGGGAGGGGAGGTAGTAGAGTGGAGGAGGTGGATCCATAGGCACCCTAAGTCAGGCACTGCGCCTCATCTAAATGCCGCCTACCTTTCTACCAGGGAGGTGGAGACAAGATTGGGAAGCGGGGAAAATTCGATGCGCTCACAAAGTCAGAATCCCTTGAATCCGAAGCCCTGGTCCATTGGCGCTTTGCCTCTTTGTTTTAATATAGACTAAGAAGAACTAGTGATAATGGCTTGAGATTGTGCTCGCCCTCTTACTCCACATGGAAATACTTTCTCTATTGAGGAAAATAAAGATTTTCAATGCGACGTTTGCAGCGTCAAGGCTTTAGATCTCTACAACATTCTAGTTCATCACCTTTCCACTTTACATCACGATTCGTTCCATCATCGCCTTTTTTCCCTACCCTCTCTCTCTCTCCTCTCAACGGCAGACTCCGTCGATCACGCTCCGAATATCTACCTCGTCGCTTCCGTCCTGTCCAGCCCTCTCACTAATATCAATGACTGGAATCTAGCGTCATAACACGTCGGCGCCGGCTTTGACTACGCCGTTTTTGAGGAAAACACACGCGGTCGTATCTTCTACACTAACAGCACCGCCTGCAAATTCGAACTTTCCATGTCTAACATCGCTAGCTGCACCGGCTGGAACAAACTCTTAGGCTTCAACTTACCATCCGATGGGAAGGGATCGCTTGTGTCACTTGATTCCTTCAACCCGCATGGCATGCGAGGGGTAAAGGTAAGTTCGAATTCGATCCTTGTGTATGAAATAGATCAGTTCTATGTCTGCAAGACGAGCTTCTCGCGTAAAATGGTTTACGGTATTTACTCCCACGACGCTGGGTACGACGCTGGGTACGACGCTCTGAAGGCGTGTTCGGGTCTTCAGCTATAGTCACACTGCTCGGGGTGGAAAACAAATATGGAGTTTCAGTGGAACTCGGCGTGCATCGACGATATGTCTGCATGGGAGTTGGAACGTTGGGGAGGATGAACACGCGTTGTCTTTCAGTCACTCATTTATTGGGGCGTCCCACTACCCATCAATACGCAGATCTAGCAAGAGCCCAAGCGGCTTCATCTAACCTTGCAGTATCTTCTTGTAGCTGCTAGATGAAATTGCTCATAAATTTATTTTGCTTTAGAAATTTATGGTTTTGGTTACGCAGTTCGAACAGCAACCGACAGCAATTTATATGATACACTCAACCCACCGCTAACTCGACTATCCAGGGAGCTACAAGCTTCTCCAGCACATATATCTCAGCACTATACCCTCAAATAATAACTCCCCTTTCCCGCTCCTCTCTCCTCTCACATCCACATCATCACTTCACCTCCACCGGCACCAACCCCGTCCCTCCCAACGCCGCCAACCTATGCACCCCCGCCTCTCCCTTATACCTCTCACTCCCTGCCATATTTATAAACGTCTCTGTGCTCGGATATCTGACAATAAGGACCTCGTCCCACTTCTCCGCGCCCACAATCAGTCCCTCCCATGCCTTCCCGATGAAGATGATCTCCGCCCCGACTTCTTCGAGAATGGGTTTTACGGCTGGTAGATAGCGGTCGTGATACGCTTCTTGGCCTGTGCAGGCAGTGGTATTAGTTGAGGGCGGGTATGGGGCATTGTAGACGGCGAGGGGACGGTAGCGGAGGAGGTTGAGCATGTGGAGCGGTTTGTGAGGAGGGTAGGAGGTGAGAAGAGTTTGGAGGGCGGTAGTGTTAAGTTGGGGTTCGGATGGGGATTCTATGAACGACATGGTAGAAGGTTGATGGAGTTGATCTTGGGGAGTCAGGTATTGAAAGATGTTTTTTGGAAGTATGAGAGAGCTTGGAGTTAAGTTGCAAGTAAGTAGCTTGGGAGTTTATGTACTTTTTGTGTATTTATCTGCTACATACTATTAATATCTCTTGCATAGCGTATAGTATCTGCCTCGAGGGTCAGAGAGGAATATACTAAAGGCTGAATTCCTCTTTGGGAAACCGATGCGAGGTGAGGTGGAGTTCCGCATGAGCTTCGGACTTAAGATGTTTGACGCCCTTTTTTAACCTGGGACGCCCTTTCGTTTCTTTAAGTCTTAGATTGTGTGGACAAATCTTTTCTGTCTTTCCCTAAAGGTGTGAATTCTAATAACTGATTAGGACTAAGGAAATAACGAGTGTAAGACGAGTTGAAATCTGGATATTCCGTGCCAGATATGGAAAAACTTTCTCTAGTTAATCCTCCCCGTCTCAATCGAAATGACTAACCCACTCCCTTCTCATTATTTCATTCTGTTATTCCATATCCCAACAACTTTCACTGGAGTATTTTTTCTACTTCCTGTTCTCCTTTCCATGGTGGAAATTCCACATACATTGTATTTAGGCTAGCATTACCATTATTTATTTCTCTATCACTTATCTGGAACGGGTTTCCCCAAGTTTAACGGCATAGTCTATACCTACTCTCTATACACTGACATCCTTCCCCATATCCTGTAAGCACCTAACAAACATTTACTGGACTGCAAGATTCAACTTTCTAACCCAAAGATTCAATCTCTCGTACTTGCTGACAAGCTAGTATGAAGGAGTTAATATTTAGTGAGAAATACTTATTGATACTTTTAAAGAACGAAAATTTACTTGCCCCTGGTAGATATCGTAGGGCTTTGTATCGCCGGCTTGATCTTTCCTCACCAGATACGCGCTCCTTCGTAACTAGCTACCCCATGCAGCTGGTTAGAGCAAAGTGTTAGGAATGTTGATTTCGCTTTACAAAGTTACGTAATGTTTCTTGCAGAGATGAGGTGTACCAAGGATAATATCATAAAGGTCTAAACCACCATCTATTAATCTATCCGACGCCACACAAATTTACACCCTCACATTTTCTTCCCTCCACTCCCCACGCTACTTTCCTCATCTCCTACACTACTGTCCTCCTCACTATCACTCAAAAGCCCATTCCACGCCTCCTCATCCACACTCCCCTCGCCCCCATCCCCATCTCTCTCACTCTCGTCCCCCTTTCCCCCCACCTTAACATTAACAAACAGCACCCAAAGCCCCAAATCATAGCTCACCCTACAAACCCCAGACGCCACAAACGCCGCCCAAAATCTATCATTCCCCGCCAACAACCCCGTTACGCTTGGTCCGACACTCATCGCTAGTGTACGAACCATAGACGTAATTCCCATAACGCCAGTTCGCTCTTCAGGCTTAACAACCGCGGCAATAAATGCTGTGCGCGGCGCTTGATCCATTGCATTCAGCGCGGCTCTAAAGAGCAATAAACCGACTGTCCAGCCCACCTTACTTGGGAGGGGTATAAACGCCGAGGTTATCGAAGACGGTAAATGTGTGAACACCATCGTATTAATCAACCCGATGTGTTTTGATAGCGGACCGGCAAAGATGGCAGACACGGCGCAGAGGAATTGCGATGCGGAGGTGATGTCGCCGAGGGTTGAGGCCGAGAGATGGAATTTTAGCGATACGTAGTAGTTCATGAGGGAGTATGGCGTCATGCCGTCGGCTAGGGAGTCGAGGGCGAGGAGAGGCCAGAGTTTGGTCATTATTCTCAGTGTCGGGGATGAGATTTGCGAAATGTAGGATTTCCATTTCTTCTTCGTTGGGGCTGGTTCCCGCGTCTGGTGCCTGCGGTCGACCTGGGCTAGGGGAGTGTCTTCGAATCCGTCTGTTGTAGAAGGCGTCATAGCCTCCAGCAACACCTCCTCTTCCTCCTCTGCCCCTACCCCCCTGACTTCACTCATCTCCCTCCCCCTCTCATTACCCACCTCACACCTCCGACTCAACCCACAGCAAAGCACACACCCGACAACGCCAAACCCCGCATATCCCCAAAAGAGCACATGGTACGCTTTCACAACATCGCCGGAACTCTTCTCCACCCACTGCACTACGCGTCCCGCTACCTCTGACCCCACCGCCCCGGCGAGCGTTGTTGCAGTCACGTACCACGCTAGCACATCGCTACGAGTCTTATCGTCGGTTAGGCCACTTAACACGCTTTCTTCAACCGCTCGAAAAGGCCCACAGTCCGCGCCGGTGACGCTAATCACACCCACCACGGCGGCAAGTAGCAAAATCCAGAAATTTTCGCTGATGGCGAATGTTGTGCCCGCAATAGTCATCATCACGCTGCCAAAGAACAGAATTTTCCTTCGTCCCAAGCGGTCTGCGACGAGTGTGAGAAATAGGGAGAGCATGACATCGCCGAGGAGCGTCAGGGTCATGAAGAGCCCGATTCGGGAGGCGGGGAAGGAGAGCGAGGAGAAGAAGAGCGCCAGGATGAGAGACGGGATCCCGGCGCTGAACATGCGGAGCGAGCGCAGGGTGATGATAATGTAGGCGTCTAGGCCGGTCGCGTGGAGGGAGGAGAGGCCTAGGAATGAGGAGAGGCGGGTGAGCAGAGTGGGGGGCGGCATATTGACGATCCAAAATCTTTGTAGCAATATGTCTGGACGTGTTTAAAGAGGTAGATAGTACATATACCCAAATAAGACCTCTATGAAAGAAAGTAAGAGAACGAAAAGAAGCAAGTTGAAAAGGTGTGAGAAATGTGAAATGTAGGAAACGCTAAGAAATACTTAGGTACGCAGGGCTGCCAAAAGCCGCGGATGATTCGGCATCAAGCAACGACTACTGCATCGTCTAACCTGCTCTGGTTCTTACGCGGCCGGTGATAACTACAAGGTGTTGCTGGCTCGTGGAGTGTTCGGGGGAGTCAGAGACCGATGGTCGGCCCGTTGTTCGAGACCCCGCAGTGGCGCTGCAACGTCATCCGTTGCCTGGATTGTGAACGCGGGAAGGAAAACCACATAGAGCATTCTGAGAGTATGGCCTCTCTTTTCAACGTGCCAAGTATCAACTTGGTACCTTATCCAATACATGGTGACCTCAATCCACGACCCTAACCTCCTTCGCAACCGCCCCACACAACTCAACCCTCACCCCCGCACCACTGAGCACGTGAATCCAAAGCCTCTGCGTATCACTGAGCCGATCATTCTCGCTCTTGACCTCAGCAAACTTGACCTCTCCCTTCCTACCGCTATTCTCATCGTCTGCAACCTTCCAAAGAAACAAATCCGGGACCCCGCCACCCCGTTGTCCGTATTCTTGCGCCATGACCTTACACACGGTCGCGAGCGCCTGGCCCTCAAAGCACTGTGCAATCTCCAGTAAATCTTCGATTGCAAACGTCCAGTCGAGGCCCACAACGCAGGTCCGCCGTTCGTGGTGTTCAGTGTAGATGCGTTGTATTATGGATGATGCGTCTCCGTTTGAAATGTCGTTCAATCGACGGTTGATCTCCGAGATGCGTGACGGATAAAAAGCATCCGTGTGGAGGTCCAAAGGGCAGGTCTGATACGGGGTCTGGAAGACATTGGGCACGTACATGAACAGCACGTCGAAGAAGAGGTATGCAAACAGTGTGCGCACGATACCTCCTTCGCTGTGGTATCCCTTCCAGCCGAGATTTCGATAATGGGACAGACACATTTCTTCGACGGAGCACTCGCCGTCTTCCCGCGGATCTATCCATATCGTCTTCATACCGCGTTTCCCAGTGCTGGGGTGGGGTGAACTGTTCCGTCTGCTGAGGGGTTGTTCGCGCTCGATGCGGATCCCTTCAACGGTGACCTCGACAGGCCTCGTAAGGCGTACATGTGTGAAATCATGTTGTGCGCGTTTCGCAATCTTGAGAGCTTTCTCGAGCTTTGTGACACGTTTCTGGAGGTCGTAGTGATGGATTATGTGGACGAGGTTGTCTTGCAAACCGTCTTCACATGTTTGAAGGCCGATGCGTTTCCAGTGTTTCTTTTGCACTTCTACGCTTCTGTTGTCGGTCGATTCGAGACCAGCCATATAGTGCTCTTCCAACAAAGCTTTGCGCTGGTACCAAGCTCCGCGTCGAGAATGATGGAACAGGCGTTGCTCCAAAAGTTCTGTAAGAAGCTCATGCTCGCGCTTATGCTCTTTCCGGCGCGCAAAGACGGCGGTTGCTTTATGCACTATGCGTGTGTATACCCACGCTGGAGATAGTCGGCGGAGATATGCACCTTCGCCGCTCTGGTATATGCTATCTTCCTTTTGTTGTTCTTCCCTTAAAAGCGCTTTCCAGCGTGGATACACTTCTTCAAAAATATCCATGATTTCTTGGAACCCTTGTTCGGTGGGTCTGCCGTTAAATTCGAGGATGCTATCGATACGGAACTGCGTTCTTATCGATGCTTCGAATTCAAGGAGAGAAGAACGAGACGAGAATATGTTTGCGGAACGAGATACGATGAATTCTGGGAAGTTACGGCGCGCTATCTTGGCGAGGATGATAGTTGTAAGAGACTTCTCTGTCCATTCGGTGGAGCGGTAGAAGACTAGATGAACTCTTTCGAACAGTTTGAGCGGTGCTAACGATAGCCTGATGCACGGCCCAGTCTCGTTCATGATTCTACGTGTGAAGTGCGCATCGCGGTTGGCGTCTGAAGCAGTGTCTTCAATTATCTCCTCTTCTGGTGTCTCTGACCCCACCCCAGAGGCAGATGATCGTCTCGAAGATTCCGTGTCCGATCGTTTCAACCCGACATAACCTAAGCCGACCTGTTTCTGGCTCGTCCGTTGAAGCGCCTTGAGCAAGTCCTTTTTGTTCTTTCCCTGGGCCTGGACTTTCGCATCTTTCGCAAGAGCTTTCAGTTCGTCCAATTTCAGCAGCGAAGATGCTTCCTCCAGTGTTTGTATCTCATCCTCTGACCTGTCGGCAAAGGTGAAAGTTGTTTCCAGTATTGTCCCAGCTGGCGGCTCCAGTTCGCCTGGATGTGCTTCGACCTTTGCAGAAGATGTCGGCAAGTCTCTCGTTTTTTGCAGTATTGCAATCGCTGAGTTGAGGTCCGATATATCGCTATGGTATCCAATATTCTTGATGCGATGCCATGTCGCCGTCTTGCGAAGAAATAGTCGCACGTACCTACATTTGACTCTTATTAGCCTCGCCATTCTCTACATTGAAGAACTAAACCAGACTCACAAATACTGCGCCTCATACTCCAACTCACTCCACTGCCTAAAGACATTCATCTCCGCCTCGTCAAACAAATGGCTTTCCTCATCCAACACCGTATCCAGCGCTAGATTAAACGCATCAACGTAAATCGAGCTCATCCCCTTGATCCACTTCCTATCCTTCAACCGCTCTTCCGTACCCTCAGTCACCTCCGTCTGTGACGCTTTAAACGCCTCGTACTCTTCAATGGCGTCTTTATCCGTGCCCACAGGCGGTAGTGCACTCTCTAAATCCGTCTTATGACTTCCTACAATCTCCCCCTCCTCCTCCAACTCCTCCTCATCTTCTGCATCCGAGTCTGGTACAACTCTATATTGAAACTTGGAAGGCGATGCCTTCGTTTTCGGTTCGGTGGTGGTCTCGGGGGTCTCAGCGTCGACTCGTTGACGTTTCGAGGGTCTGCCTTTGTCGCCGTCGAAGTTTGTGGATTTAGGGTGTTTAATGATGTATCGATTGAGCATTTGGTTATGTTTGGAGGGGCTACAGGGCTTGAGGGCCATTGTTGCTATAGGATGCAAATGCGAATGCTTTTGCTTTGACCCCTCGATGCCTAGAAGATACGCGACGGGCTAAACGCGTGACGCGCCGTCACGAGGAAGGAACGCTAGTCCTCATTTAGCCAGTAGTGCTTTCTGTCGGGTACTTTGAAGAGCAGCCAGATAATTATGAGTCTAACTTTAGACAACATAGTAATAGTATATCCAATAACATAGTTGCGACCAGCACCAGATTGCAATCAAGAGATCCCAAACTACATTATTATCAACAAAATCCTTCCAAGTTTCAACAGCGCGCAGCCGCTTGATGAAGAATGCGAAGTGACATTCAAAGTCCTTGTTGCGACTCTGAATCTTCTCAAAGAAATGTAACCTATACACAAACAGGGCATATGAATCTTCCCCGGGCATCTACGCCTCTCCTCTGCCCTTGGGCGCCATCATCCCCTTCTACAGTACTGGATTTCTCCAAGCACGATCTGTGCCACATATGCCGACAAGCAAACACCACTAACGTGCTGACACCCGTCTCACTCTCGCTTTCCCCATAGCCTGTTGCCGCGCTCTTCCCCTTCCCCTTTCCTCCCTCGTCAGCATCCACTTCGGCCCTTCTCCTTGCCCTTTCCGCCCCGTCTCGTTCCCATGCCTCCCAGATCCCACCACCGGCTCCTGGTCCCCACGCCCTCTTCTTGCATCCTTCGCAAACTTGACCTCGCGGTCTCCATCCTCGTTGTCTGAGCTCCGTGATGTGTTCTACCCTCTTGAAGCCCTCCTTGTCCAGAAAGGTGTTGGCGAGCGATAATATTGTTTCTTCGAACGTGTATGCGGCGAAAATTTCCCCGAGAACAGAGCGGAGGTCTGAGAGTGAGGGAGAGGAGTATGTGGCGCGTGTGAGGAAGGTGCGCAGGATGCGAAGGAAGGAAGGATTTGTCTGTGGTTGAGATTGGCGCGTCTGCAAAGAAAGACGGGATGAAGAGGTGATCGATTGTCGACGTTGTGGTGTTCTAGTGGGTGGAATTGTGGTGGACGCCAGCAAAGCCGAGAAAGTTTGTTGGACAGAAGAGCGTAAAAGTGTTGTGATTTTGGCAGTGTCGATGGGTTCAGTCTGACCCGTAGCCGACTCAGAGTGTGAGGTTGTAAAGGCTGAGACTGCGGCGGAGACATTCTTAGTCAATCTAACCACCGTATCGACGAGATCAAGCCACAAAAGTTCGTCTAGCTCAAGGTCTTCTTCCTGTACTTCGCCGTACGCAGATTTCCGTCTATCGGCCAAAGACTCCGAAGATCGCTCCATAGATCTAGTCTGACCCTGGCATAGCCATATGCCAACTTTGACATACTTCTGAATATCGTTGAGTAGATCCTGGACTGCCTCCTCCGTGTTTGCGGCATCTGGCGTCTCTGTAGCGGCGCCCACCAACCCCGTGAGCGCAGTTTCAAGGGTTCCGAGGTGCTTGACAAGACGATCCATTGCACTTTTGACTAGTCCGTCGCGAGCCATAAGAACAACCGCTGCATCAATGACCCCGCTTTTCTCTAATGCTGGTAAGACAGGATCAAGCTGCAGGTCTCCAGAATTCAAACGGCTGACGAAGTCTGCAACATGCGTACTGTTGTACTTGCACATAAGTTGAACATAGCGCTCTGTGAATCCTGATGGGAGATCGTCGTTATGTGGTTGAGATTCTCCTGATGGAGATGACTCGGGTTCGATGAGAGACTTCAGATAGTGGTACTGGACATCCGAATCATCTTCCAATGCATCCAAGACTGATTTCAAAAGGTCCGGAGCGTATTGCTTCAGACACTGCGCAGTTCGTGAAGCATCTATAGCAGCCAAGTCCCTAGCGCGGTTGTCGATTACTGTTTTCACCTCGTTGACCTGCTTCCTGTTGAGGTTTCGACTAGGACGAAGACAGTCACCTATACAATCAAAGACTTCATCCTTACTTTCAGTATCGTTGAGATATGTCTCAAGCAGCTTAGAATATTGCTGCGACCCTTGATACACCGACTTCAGCACTCGATAAAACTCGGCCTTTTCGAAGAGTGGAACGAGACTCTGGAGATTTGGGGGATGATAGATCGACAGCAGGTATTCGACCGAAAGTTGACAGTCGTCCTTTATGACCTCTGTGGGGTAATTGCAAAGGCCGACCAGAATCTGATGCAAAGATGTTCCTGGAAGTATGATGTGCTGAGGGTACTTGGGAAGATTTCTTGCGATGAACATATAAAAGTATATGACGTCTTCAGGGTCAAAGCTCTCCGTTGTCATGATACCCAGAAGATTGTTTATGATGTACTGGCGCGTAGGCGTGAGGGCTGATGCTTGTCGTGCTCCATTGGCGCTATTCCCATTCATCGTATCCTGCTCTTCGTTCAAGAAGCTATCCTCAAAGGCTTCATTCAGCATGCTCATGAAGCTAGACGTATCGAATTCGAGAAGCAGGCGGAGGTATGGAAAGTCGGGCTCAGGTCCCTTGTCTGTTCGCGTTAGGAAGATATTGCCTGAACCTGGTGGCCACGCCAGATTTCCCCCTGAGAATAAGAACCGGTACATGTCCTTTTTAGCGCTATATGCCTGGGTATCGTCCATGAGTGCGCCACCTGGATATACTCGGCCTGTGAAAGTGTAGGCCAAATAAGGGAATATCTTCATCGCCGAAGCCATATAGATATTCTCAGTGTCATCTGCATTGAAATCAACCATTTTGATGAGGGACAAAATGTTGGTAAGCGGGGTGATGAAGTCGCCGATGGCTCTCGTCCAGACATATATGAGGGCATCATAGAGATTGTACTGCTGACAGAGTGTGGTAACCTGGTTGATGTCCATCGTGTCGGTACTTAAGCGACATATCATCTCCTCAAGTCTGCTTGCAAGGCCGGAAGATGCATAGAATGTGATCAAATCCTTCAGCACATTTGGAGGAACATCAGTGATTTCTTCGTCCAAGATGTAAGGCTCGAGAGTCTCGAAGAACACCTTCTCGGCCGAGGCTTCCTCGAAAGCGTCATAAACATCTTCGAACAGGAAATCAATCTCTTCCATGCTCAAAAGACCGGTGAAGCACACCGTGGCAAGATCTTTGAGCCTCTTATCTCTCATCTCGCCTTCGTCATCTACTCGCGAGAAAGTGTACTTCAGTGAAGCTGATATCATCTCGAGCAACTTCTCTTGAACCAGCGCATGCCTTGATTTGTCGTCATCTGGCAGACCAACAGTAAGCTTATCCGTATCACCAACATAATACGAAGTTGCAAGGCTAATTGCAGCAATGAAGTCACCGTCTTCCATGAGTGCCAGTAATCGATCGGCCCAGTTGGAGAGAGTACCGATAGACACATCGTTGAAGCCGAGAAGAAATAGCCGCCCCTTGTAAGCACGGAAACTCATGTAAAAGGCATCTGCGACCACGCCATGCATCGATGTATCTTCTTCGTCGAGCTGCTCTATGACGGGTCGTAGCTGTGTGGAAAAGAGATCTGAATGGTAGATGTGTTTGTGCAGCAGGTCAAACGTGTCCGTCATGCGTAAAGTTGTATCCTCCAAGATGATTAAACGCTGGCTAATTGTGAGAACACCAAGAACTGATCTGCTGAGCCATTGCACTGCGACAATGGCTTCTTCGCTTCTCCATCGGCTGCGAGGTCTGAAGACAAGCTCGGTTGGCTTCTCCTTCTCTGTAGGAGGCGCTACAATACACTCGACATCCAGGATGGTTAATATATTGGACCAGCAGTAGACTAATTTGGTTTTCGAAACCGCTCTGTTGGGGTCGTTAGAGGGATTCTTCAGCTTCACCGCAGGAAACCAAGCTAGACACCCACTCAATGCGCTATGAGGAGCAATTTCCTTTGGTCGAGAGGCCTTGTGCTGTGTCTGGGCGAGTGGTGTTGTTGAAACAACTACCAGCAGGTATGGTGTCAACAGCGCGGTTAGTCCCATATCGTCTGTTGGCTGTTCTACATTTCCTAAGGGAAGAGGCGCAAATGCGAGTACCGAGCTCGGCTTCCGCGGTCGTTCCATAGACTTTGCCGACAAGGGGTATCTTCCAAGTATCCGAGTAATTTTGACAGTTCTTGCAATCGCTCCTAGTCCTCGAGTAGCCAGGTGCGAAAACGCCATTCCACCATCGTCGGCGGATACGAGTGCAGTGTGGCGCGTGCCAAGGAACCCAATATGAAGAATCGCAACGCCAGAAATATGGCCATCTGTGCGTCTATCGTCCAGAGCAGCTCGATCGAGTGGGGGTATATGAAGAAACGGCTTCGCAGGTCTTGCAAGCTCCCAGGTAAAGATGTGTCCAGTGTCATGGCCGCCAGCAACAGTCGAGTGGTCAGCGGAAATGGCGAGGGCGGTCACAGGGCCACATTCAATAGCTGTAACGATCATCAGTGACACTCCCTTTACATTGAACCATCGCAGAACCCACCTTTCGTTCCCGGGCCGATAATGGACTTGAGGACTTGCTGATAGTCGAACACGAGAATGAAGCCCTTCGATGTGCCAATTACGAGAGACGCAGCGACACTGAGACAGGTTGGTCGCCCAAAGTTACGCTTCCCGACCTCAGAGAAGACCTGTCCGCTTATCTTCTTAAGCTTTGTCCACCGTACAACATCCCACGGTGCTTGAGGGGTATCTGACCCGTCCTTCTGCTGGAATAAGAGATTGCTTGATATTGACGTCTGTCGTGAATGTGGTGAGAGGAAAGCGGGGGAGGTGACCCGTGGTGAGCCTAACGGTGAGGGAGACAATCGAGAGGAAAACCGACGCTCGAATGGTTGCAGAGAGGTCGGCCGATGGGCGCGCATACCGATGTATGATGCCGGTACACTGCTTCCAGGAGAGGATAGTGCAGAGCCCTTGAGCAGTTAGACATACATCTTGTGTTTAGTGAGTGAGCCTACTTGAATTGATGGCGTGTCATCTGGTGTCGACGTTGACTCCGGACTCCCCGGTATTCGTGCCGCTGGCCGCATGGGCAGCTCTGATACCGACTCTTCTTCTTCCTCGCTATTCTGGGACTTCCTGCGCCGTGCAAAAGACATGCCATTGGTGCCACTACCTATTGTATCCAGTTCCTGCAATTCCTCGTCTTCTGTGTCGTTCTTGCTTGGCTTGCTCACATCCTCTGTATCTTCCGACGCTACTGGAGAGCCCAGAGCTCTATCATCGGCCCCCATGTCACCGCCATCTTCGTTCCGAGCGCTGGCATGGCTCTCTCCCGAATCTGAGCTCATGAGGCTCGTTGTTCGCAGAGCATCGCTTCACGAGCGCATGTATATGGTAAATCCGGGGGAAGCTTAACACAGAAATGTTCCAGATCCTTAAATCGCGCCTTTATAACTGCGTATCAATTGGAGAGAATCGTAGGTGGTGTTTGCGATGGATAGTGGGTATGATATGGTGTGCCTGGAAGGATGCGTGGAGATCGGACCCTAATCAACCGACCTAAGAGCGCAGGCGAGACAGGAGGAGAAATTATCGTAACCGCGACATGGCGTCGGGGAAGCGCAAAGTCAGAGTGTTCGCGGATGCGTGTCGTCGTGGCTTCCATCAAGCTTCATGGCTGGGTTGTCGATCACGGAACTTGCCGAGGCGAGTGAAAGTCCAAGCTCTGTGAACCTCACCTCACTTGATCAACGACACCCACCGCGGCGTTCCCTCCAGCAACCTCCACCGATATCAAAATGCCCTCGATAGGCCCGTCCCTGCCACCGCACCTCGTGAAGCGCACCCGCGATGAAGACGACGATCGATCAACGAGCCCCGAATCTAGTGAAAAGCGCCGCCGCGTCTTAGGCCCAGCAGCACCACCTCCGCGCGTAGTTGGCCCCGCTCTCCCTCCCTCGCGCTCGCGATCCAGTAGTGTAGACAGCGACGTTGGTCCTGTGCCGCAACCATCAACATCCTCAAAACCTGTCCGCATCCTGGGACCTTCAGCCCCTCCCGCTGCACTCTCCGAACGGCCTCCGAACCCACCTTCAGATGATGATTCAGACAGCGACGATGATGATTTTGGTCCAGCTCCGCCGCCAGCTGGCGCACAATACTCCGCCTACGATGATGACCGGCCAGCTAAGATCGGGCCATCCGCATTTGACACCGAAGAGCAGTACGTGGAACAGGCAAAGAAGGTCCAGCGCGATGAGTGGATGACACTTCCCCCAACACAAGACGATCTGGCAGCACGAATGGACCCTACCAAGCTACGAGCTCGAAAGTTCAACAGCGGGAAAGGAGCGCACGCGCCTGCTGGGGATGGCATGGGTGTGTGGACCGAGACGCCGGAGCAGAAGCTCAAGCGGCTGCAGAATGAGGCTCTCGGCATCACAGCTCCCGCAAATTCTTCTTCTGCTGCTACTGCGCAGGAATCAAAGAGAAGTCGGGAAGAAGAAGCCAGAATAAGGAGGCTGAAAGAGAAGGTCGAGAAGGCAAGGGGCAGCAGTCTGATGGAGCAACACAAGGACAAGGCGACTGGCAAGGAGAAAGAGGATGATCCCAGCAAGCGTGCATTCGACTATGAGAAGGACATGGGCATGGGCATGAAGATCGGTCATAAGCAGAGAAGCGAGATGCTCAATAAGGCGAAGGGGTTTGGGGACAGATTCTCGAGTGGAAATTTTCTATAAAGGACGATAGTTTCTACCTCTGCAAGCTAGGCATGCATTACAAATCCTATAGAGCCTTTACTTTTTCTGCATACCCAAAAGTCTTTGAATTCATCCGTACGTTCCATGATGTCCATGCCAAGTCCAGAAAAACTTCTTTAGATCAACTCCTTCACCTCTTTTAGAAATCGGGTCTGAAAAGGCTTGATCCTCAGTCGTCGATGATGTAAATCAGAGATTTAGGCCAGAGGGCAGGGTCGGTTATAGGAACCCGTTCCTTGAAGATGACCTGAACAGCTCTATTTACCGCGTATCGTCTAATCAGATCTTAATTGCTTCCCTCGAGCCAAAGGTACACGCGCTTAAGAGAAGCAAATCTCCTCTTGTCTTTCAAACACTCCCCCTCGCGTTCCGGGTCTATATCTCCCGTCTCCCAGACCATACCGTAAGCGTTGCTACGCGGGAACCGTAACCGCGTCTTGCTGAGCCGGCAGTAGCTTCTTAGCTAACTCTTTTTTTTTTCTTTTTTTTTTTTCTTTTGGATGTGCATGTTAGGTTGTTACGGTAAATGTTGGGTGTGAGCGTACATACTGATGTTTTGGGCTGTAGGCTGCAGTTTGAGTAGGCTATTTGTATGTTTTTGGACTCGGTGGATGAACTCACTGCCAGTATTTCCAACCCCTAGCTCAACGATCGGGCTGCTGGCGCCATCTTGGCTGGGGGCTTGGGGCTGTCGATTTGGAGAGGGTAGACAAGGGACGAGGAAGGATTACAATATTCTCACGCGGATACTTGCAGTTGCTGAAGCTTCTCTCATCTCCACTTCACAAAATTTCTCGCCTCGCCTCGCACCTCTCACCAATTTTCGAAAGCTAGTCCGAACACGTGCGAGCCAGGTACCAAAAGGTGAAAGTATTGGTATTATGATTAGTAAATTAATTTTGTAACTAAAAGTCTAAAGCCCCACCCATTCTATGCAATGCAACGCCCAATACAAATGCAGATTTTGGTATGTCACATAAAGCGGCTCCAAACTTCTCGTAAATGTAACCATATACTGACAAAGAACAGCTGCTGGAAACCAGCAAGTTTCACACTCTCTACGCTGTCTTCGGATTTGCAGGACAACCCAACTTCTTGTTTCCCTGCTTTGGGTAGCACAACCCCGAGAACAAATGTCCAGTGTAGCTCGCGGTGGACGCAAGACCGACCTTGCTCTCTTGGGTTTGCAAGATGTTGCAGGTTCCTGGGCAAGATGTGCTTCCCTTGCGGTTGGTGCAAGGAGGTAGACAGGCCTTTACCGATTTCTGTGCAGTGGAGCCGGGACAGGTAATGGAAACAGACCTACACTGTGACTTCCCATCAAGACATACACCACTTGCAGGGCAGAGAACGATTTCGTTGCCACCAATAGGTTTTCCAAATGCATCGCGGAGACCGCCTGAAGGATCCTCTTCGAACTCGACTTGCTCGATCGTGGGGTTGTACTGATTAAGGGTTGGTTTCTTGGTTTCGGGCTTTGGCGGCGTCTTGGGAGTGGTATTGTTGGTAGTAGAGAAGCCGGTCGAGCCATCCACACAGAGCGACGAGTCGGTGAAAGCCGCGGCAGAGACGTCATACCAAAGACGCGTGAAATTATACACATTAGCGAGCGTATAGTAAATGCGGCAGTCAGCAGCCTCGTACTTGAACTGCAGCGGCGTGGGCTCGTCCTTGCGTATTTGGTCGCGGTTGTTGAAGCCTAAGAACTTTATGTACATCCCTTGCTCGCGTACCTCTGGGAGTGAGGCATTCACGTTTTCGTCGACAAACTCATCAATACTGCGTGCGAAGAGAATGTCGTCGTCCAGAGAGAAGGCATCGTAAAGGTTGGCGCCTCGAGTTCCGCTTGCCGCTTGCATGGGGCCGGTTGATGGACGACCACCTGCAACAACTGTCTTGACGCCAGCACGAGTCATCATCTCTACGAAGAGAGAACAAGTAGATGCGCAAATACCGTCGGTGAGGAGGACGATCTGGTCGGGATTCCAGGGTCGCACAGTAATGGGCCATTGGCTTTTGTCGGGTAAATACATGGTCGGGAACCATTGGTCGAAAGCTGCTTGATCGAAAACTACATTGGCGAGATCGTACTGCTCTGTGAGTGAGAAAGAGTCCCCATTTTCGTTGACTGGGCCTGAGTACTGGGCCCAGCTGGTGAAGTTCTCTCCCGTAGCAGCATTGATTTTGTCGGTGATGACCCACTCGCTTGCTGCAATCTCTTGCTTGAAGATGAGCTGGTCGGGATCATTTTCGTCTAATAAATCCCAAAAGTTGGAGACCGCAGATCCAAGCGCATTTCCCATAGGAAAACTACGCCTTCGGCTGCCACCAAATGGCATCAAGTCAGGGAAGAAGTTCTTGAACGTCGTATACGCAAGCAGAGTTGCGCCACCAGGGTTTCGTTGCAAGTCGATGATAATCTTTTGCAGGTTCTTCTCTGACGCATTCCCAATAAAGAAGCTCACTGCATCCGAGAAATCCCCAATGGTTTCTGGGATCACATCGAAGGTAGGGATGCTTAATACACCGGTAGAGATATCTTCGTAGAAGTAGCCAGTGACGACACCACCGCGGGTAATTCCCAAGTCTGGCTGCGCGATGTTTGGATTCACAGGATAGGCTCCAAAGCTGGCATTGTTCCAGTCCTCTGGTGCTTCACCGGGGTCTGTAAATGTTGGAGGCACGATCTTTGTTGGGTCGAAAGATGCGGGGAGCTCCCCAAGAACAAAATAATTATAGAAGTCGCCGCCCGTTGTGAGGGGTCCCGTGAAGTTCGCTAACTCGTTATATATGGCAATCCAGATGGTGTCTATCGGGTTGGTCGCGTTCTCAAATGTGACAGTAAGATTTTCTCCGGGGTAGAATGTTCCGCCTCCAGAAAAAGTTGTTAATCCTCCCTGGATGTCCAAAGCGGGTGACGACATGAGTTGGTTCCACTCGGCATGTGTTTCAACGAATCCCCAGCTGTTGAGAGCTGCGTATTTAGTTAGATATTCGATGACATCCTCCCCGTTGATGGTTTTGATAGGGGACGGTTCCCAGCCTTGCGTTTGGCTCTCCAGAATATCATCTGTAAGATTATTAGGAGAGTTGCACAATTTAGACAGGACTACATACCTGTGATGTATATCTTCGGAGCCTGCTTGCCATCCGGTGAAACAGAAATTATTTCAAAGGGGCTACCAAACGAGAACGCCGAAAGAGCACCAGCAGTAAGTTGAATATGCCCATCGTTGGTGGCATAGGTCAGGAGCTGAAAGTCCGCCTCAAAGGCATACTGGTTGGTATAGAATCCTGAATTGATACGGGCCTGAATCTTTCCAAGCTCTTCTACGACATCAACAGCGGGCTGCTGATATCCTTCAGGCGGGTTCTTGAGGTATGCGAGAGTGCTTTGAAATTGTATCGTTTCGTTCCAGTACTTCACAAATCGAGTAGCCACAGCAGGGTTGAAGGGGACACTGGAGAGACATTTGTAGGCGTCGGAAGCCCAGAAGATTTGGAAGCCTTAATATGGTTAGTCTTTAGTGAGTTGAAGTTTTAAGGGCAAAGCTGAAGAGCGATTGATGAGTAACTAGCGTGGTACTTATTTTAAGCTCAAATTGCAGGCACTCTTCACACGACGTGTTACCACTTTTATAGGGTGGAACTTACCCTCTGGACTGTTGACTGCATCCACAATATCACCACAGATCGTCGACTGAGCTGCAGGCGCACCTGCAGTTGGCGAAGGCTCTTGGCGAGCGTTGAGTCCTTGCGGGATGGTCCGAGCAACTACCGAGACCGCCAAGGAGAGAACAGCAAGAGGCCGAGAAAACAACATTTTACGCCTTAAAGGAATGAATGACGGACGGCTAAGGACAAAGATCGTTACCGAGCGCGATCCTTTCTTTAAGAGATCCTGAACGCGGTGTTCCCGCCCCCATCACAAATTCATTTGCCTAACAACGCCACCAAATCAGTTGTGCCGTCCTGAGCTAATCCTGTAGTTTCCGCCCCCAACCTTGCCCCATGCGGATAATCCTGTCGTCAGCCTTGATGATTCCAAGCATTGGGAACGATGACTAACCAACTCTTCGGGGAAGGCCAGGGCTGTAAGGGCGGATACCTCAAGGCATTAATGGGAGGCCTGTCACAGCCTCTCAAATCTCCAGAGCAGGTAGCGTGCTGTAGTCGATGAGCTTAGGGCAAGATTGCCCCAGTTATACCTCATTTCAGAACTGCAACCTGCGGTATTTTCCAAAGTTATTCCGAGATATCGTGTTTGAGACAATTCGGCTGCATCAAAGACTGTCGCTTGCTCATGGCCGGTTTAATCAACGCCCATCCGACCTTGTTGTCCTCTCATGGCCTTTCATCAGACATCTTCCCAGGTTTGTTTGATTGGTTTTTTAAACATTACGTTTTCGACAGATGGTTTAGAGAAGGGCCTTGGCAACTCCACTGTGTTGGTGGTCCTGGTTCAGGGAAGGTACACTATGTTCTTCATTCTTACATCCTTTCATCGGCTATACACTCGTCTCCACTCTTAGGTTCATGGCTGACTGGGAATCAGACGACTCTGGCTGCCCTGTTGACAAAGCATCTGCAAACACGTGCTCAAGAAGAGAAGCTCGGGGTTGTCTCGGTTTTCATCCAACAGGACGTTGTGGAAGATATTGAGTTCCTTGAAGATCTCTTATTGCTCATCTACCGCAAGCTTTGTGAGTCGAAGACTTGCGATGAAAAGGATGAGGAAGACTATGAAGAATATGAGCGGCAGCGCTATGGAAACCTAGAAGGTTGCCGAGCAAGTCGTCGTATTAGCCTTATTCGTAAAGCCGTGTACTCGCGTCTCGAAACCTTGACGGAATTCTCGCGTGCATTTTTGGTGTTAGACGGCATTGATCACTGTGGCTCTACTCTTCATTTCCTTCTGGAAGCGGAGCTATCTGGGCTACAAGAAAAAGGGCTGTGTGTCTTTTTGACTTCACGTCTTGCCGTTTTTGAACAAGGCGAGGCACGTTGCGACCATTTGAATCATGGTGATGCACCAGACGATGACCCAATGGATGAACAAGACCGAGAAATTCTTGAGCTCTTCTTGCTCTGTAAAACTTGCTACTCAGTCCTCTGTTTTACCTGCAAAGATGTTGGAAGGGTGTGCGAGAACTGGTGAGTCTGATCTCAGACCCCAAAGAAAGCACAAATTAAGATTTCATTCTACAGCGATAATAACGATGCATTATATGAACCCTACGATCATGTCACTATTCCGGTTAATGTATGTCCACCACATGCACTGAAAGACTTCATCGCTTGGGACTTAGAGCGAGAGCATGGAGACCTCGGACTAGGCAGCAAAATCACGCGAAAGCCGCCATTATCGACTTTGGGGAGGTCCCTTCGTATAGACCGGACTTCGAAAAGCGCTCAGGTGCTTGTGGACAGGATCCTTGACGTAGCTTATGGGAACATCAGCCTGGCTAAAGCACGACTGGATTTGGTCCATGAAGCGGAATCCATCGGAGAGATAGAGGCCAGGCGAGATCAACTACCAGCAAATATCGTAACCATGTTCGACGCCGGGCTCAAGAGCATTGAAAATCAAACCCAGACGAAACGAGACCTGGGTCTGAAAGCGATCGCGGCTGCCAGCCGGCTTGACCAGGGAGTTTCTATTCCCCTAATGCAGAGATGGCTGCATCAGTCGATACCGGTGGAAACTCGAAGCGGGGAAGACATTCTCGAAGCTGCCAGAGGCTTTCTCTTTGCTACAACGCGCGACGATCCGCAGAAGATTCAACTCTTTAACCCAATCTTCAATTACTATGTCCTTGATAGATATAGCGAAGTTATACATTTTGCAGATTCTCAGCTGAGGGAAGACACTATGAGAAGGAAGGACTCATCGTATCATGAATTGCAAACACTTTCAAGGCCCATGGTTAGATTTGAGCCAATGACCATTTCCGAGGAGCCGACAGAAATTACGCCATACAAGCTCAGAAGGACCACTACTACCATGGACGCTATCGAGGAAGTTCCTAGCCAAGCCTTCATTCTCCGGAAAGGCACTCGCGCCTGGAATTAGGGTCGGTAATTTATGCATGAAACACATGTCAATTGTGACCTCCAATGCAAAGCAGATTTCATCCCGGCTCATACACCAGGGAATATTGATATCTACCTAGGCATGCATGACTTCTCGAAACGTCTCGCATGGGAGTCATCCTTGCATTCGGTTTTGGAATGCATAGCGGGGAAAGTTTATCAGAAATTCAGTCCAACCAGAACTTCCGCCCAAGCTTAGCGTCGAACTTGTCGACCGGAATACTGCTACTTTGGTAGGTCTCTTTCAATTTTTCGAAGTCGCCTTGGCTAATATTGCGAAAGTAGAACGCTCCCGTCCTACAAAAGTGATGGTTACCTGCATCCTTCATGAGAATTCCTGCCCCAGATACCAAGAAATCTGGATCGGTGTTGTAATCCTCGGGCTCAGCATAGTCGCCTAAATCTTCAGCCTCAGGCTTCAAATTCTCATACATGGTATCCGACAGGCTTTTCGTTGGGTCATTAACTTGCTTTGCCGACAAGACCACAAAGAATGGGTTCTCGTCCACGATATCGCCAAGTTTTGGTACGGTGTCGGGAAACGCCTCCATTTCAGCGTGCATGAACCCATCAAGCCTAAGTAGCCACTTTTTCAGCAAGTCGTCCCATTCAATTTTGCCCCGACCCACGTGTCCTTGTATTTGAATCGATCGATTATGGAACTTCGGCTCGGCGTCCTCATCAACCTTTTCGACCTTTTGTTGATATACGTTCGACCCATTCTCGCGCTTCTCCTTCTTCAGCTCCTTATATCGTTTCTGGATCTCAACGATGCCATCGCTCATCCCTCTAGTCTGGATAGGAATAGATTCGTCGTTCAATTTATGGGGTCGTGCATAGCGCTTCACACCAACCAGATCGAACGCCAGCGGGCGTTGGAAATGGTCTTTGACTGTAAAGTGCGAAAAGATGGTCATGCGATCAGGCACCACTATAGCTCCATCCATAGAGGCCCAGGACCACGAGGGAATGTCGCGCGATATCCACTCATCGGTAGACTCACTGGGTCGCAGCTCCATTGTACACTCGGCCACGCGCCACGCCAGTTGATCTTCCAGATTCTGTTCCCACAAGCCAGCCCCATATTCGACCCCCATAGCATCACGCACGAGCTTTGCTATACCCCACATGGCGATCAGCTTGTCCCTCCCTTTGGTCAGTGCACAGCTCGTGTACTTCCGGACCGCCGTTTTCCAGAAAGCCGCAATATCATCATCATTTGCTCCAGCTAGGGGTTCGTGACTCTCTTCATGCTCTTGTAGTCGTCCGCGCCAGTGCCTATCCGGGCCTGCCGTACCGTCAATGGGTTGGGGTAATCCGGCAGGGAGTGTTTCGCATGCGCTCATGGACGGACAATCCCAGAAGACTTGGCGGTTCGCAAAGTGGAGAATACGTGGTGCCAGCATGCGTTCTAGAAACAAAGTTAGCCTGGAAAAGGGCACAAATTCTGATACTCACCCTGAAACACCCATCCTCTGCGGTACAAAAAGGTCTGCAGCAACTCGCTATCCCATAAATTCTGCGGCACGACTCTCCACGCCTTATTCCCAAACATTGCCGATGGCTCATTGGACTGATATCTAACCGGAATAACATCATCTGGGTCCCTTTTACGAAACAATCCACCCCTACTATCCTTTGAATCTACGATGGCAATATTGCAATAGCTATTCCGATACACTTGGTGCATCTTATTTGCCTCAGTCATGAAATCGCCATCCGGACCTTGAATAATACACAGGCTATCAATCCAGATATATCCTACATCAAGAAACCGAGCTACCTCAATAGCCTCTTGGAAGTTTTTTGTAAACAGGCTCCAGGGAACTCCCTCGTCCATGAATTGTCTCTTCGTCTCGGGCTTCAACTCCACGAATTTGAGGAGACCCCAACAATGCGAGAGCGAGACGTAGGGCCCGCGAATAGGAGTTGAGGCGGTTTCAATGACGCGGATGGGGGATTTCGGCGGGCCGGAAATGTCGAGGAGGCGCGTGGGGATGAATTGATTGGAGCCGGATGTTGCCTGGCGCCGCTTGAGACAGCCTGTGTGCGTGGCATCGCAGGTTTCTACCCACTTTTTGATTTGGTGGCCGCCGGAGATGGCGGGGTTGGTCGATAAGCTGAGGTCGGCGGCGGTTGGGAATGGTCCTAAATCTGGGGACTATTAGCATAACGGAGGGAGGAATATAACGCTGTTATAATTATTTAATTGCTGAAAATGGATTGGTATTGGAATAAAATCGATACATATGAATAGTTCCTCACCTTCTTCGGGAAATAAGTAGAACGCCCGCATTGGCAGTTTCATTTCTTTTTTTGTTACTCCCCGACCTTCTTCCCCATCTTTGTCAATCTGCCGAAACGTAATGACAACCGTCTCCAAGCTCTCTCGAATCTGCGCTAGACTTCTGATACTCCATCGATACACGGGCCATTCTTTCTCTTTTGCGGGCTCTTTCAATACTGGTGCAAGGGTATCTATGTCTTGGCGAAGCGTCGAGCAGAAGAGACAACAATGTTTCTTTAACTTGGAGTCCTGCTTCGCGGGAAGTAGATTCTCTTCATCGGAAAGCCATTCCGAGGATTTTTCGAGAGAGGCATAAGATGTGTGGTGCACGTCCCATGACTCCGGAGATGCGAGGATGGAAGACTGGCAAAAGTCGCACAATTTCATCCTCCCCTAGATATTCTCTTTTTCCAGTACACTAATAAGTGCTTACGTAACCAAGGAATGCAACGTTCCTCGAGATAGACTGGTTGACAGGGATTAAGGGGAACTTATACGCATTAGGGCAATGGGCATGTTCACCGGTAAGTCTCGCTTGTTATGAGCTGAACAAAGGAACGATCGGGGTTAGGGGATTTATCGTGAATGGGAGGGATGGTTGCCTGGAGCTGGAGCTGGAGCTGGAGCTGGAGTTGGAGCTGGAGCTGGAGTGCAGTACGACAACGTGTCTGGATTGTGAGAAAGCTCAAGTGCCTATCTAGAGATCTGATTAGAAGTGCGTGACTGATGGTAAGGTCGGCAAAGCTATGAAGTCAAGATTAGGGTTGGGCTTGGCTCGGATACGGTGAATTGAAGATTGATGCGTCAGCGGCAGCGCTAGTCCACATTTGGCTTCGAAAAACTTATGCCAATTGAAATCGGTAGCACCGTACTTGTCTTGGGACTTGTAACGGCGCGTATCGGGCTTGGACGTAATCAAACAAATAATTGTTGCGATATTATTAAGAGGCCGTCACCGGCTGTCGTGAGCTTTTCAATATAATGTAACGGCGCAGGTTATCAGAACTATCTGATTCGGGTGCGAATCACTACCGAAGGCATATGGGAGTGCACGAGTGATAACGAATACCCAAGATTGAATTGGTACCTATAGGCCGGGTACGAAAGGATATTGAAAAGCTACCTGATCTAACTAACGAGAAGACTGGCTTATATACAGTAAGAGGGATGAGAGATACCTAAGCCGAGGTACTACAGGTTCGGATCGGAACAGGACCTGTATCGGAGTTGGGTAGGGAGCAGGTCGGGAGCCGAGGTACTACAGGTTCGGATAGGAATAGGACCTGTATCGGAGTTGAGTGGGGAGCCGGTCAGGAGCCAGAGTACTACAGGTTCGGATAGGAACAGGACCTGTATCGGGGTTGGGTAGGGAGCAGGTCAGTCATGTGATGGAACGATTGTTTGAATCGTTACAGGACTCATGCCAAAAGTTTCCTGGGGGTAGACGTAAGGTACCATTCCCGGGGTGCCCCTCCACAAACAACCGTGATTTGATAGACTAATATCAAAAAGAGTACCGTGAATGCCTTACCTTTGTATTGAGCATCATGTTTAGAGCCTGGCTTGTTGCTAATGTACCTGTTACCTGAAGGATTTATTGGTCAATTGATTAGCATTTGTTCTAGGTCCTTCACTACCAGATTTTTCTTTCTATCACATTTTCGCACGCGTGTCAGACCATAGCGTTTGCAGACGCGAGGAGGGGGTGCAGATAATCTTCGTTGCAACTATCCACTGACTGGAAATCCAGATACCGGTAATATTATACCATTGTTCTTGATATTTCCTCCCCTTACTCTCGATCTGCCACTTCGAGACCATACATCTCTATGACAGTGCCTTCAAGAGCTATTTACCACTAGGAGGCGTGTAGGTGGCATTTCCATTTCCATCATTGTGGTAGGTTGATCCCTATTATACCTATTAACATCCCCATCTACGCTACGTTTCGAACACTCACGTTGGGGTTGCTGTAGTAGTACGAGCCATTAGTGTTGGAGTAGTGGTACGAGTTTGAATTAGCGGCCCCAGAGCCGAAATCGCGGTGGCAGTAGTGGTTTCCCTATCACTGTCAGTATGTCCAAGAAACCCAAAGTATCACCCAGACACACGTACCTGGCTGTTTGTACCAGAGCTCGTGACGGTGTACCCGCCTCCAGTGTTCCCAGAGCCGGTGGAGGATCCTTTTGGCATTTTGGAGATCAACTGAATACTTTCACGTTGCTAGAGGACAAAAATTGAAGATAAGGTTGAGGTGGACTGAGGGGTATCGAGGCTTTATATATAGATAGAAGAGCAGGGGTGCTCAGGGCTGATACTGACGTGTATCAGGCGACACATCCAACGCAACCAATCCTTTCGAATGGAAGTGGGGTAACAAAGACGGAAGCGGAGATGGGTGGCTGCACCTCGCAAAGGCTTCCTGTGATGCCCGCTTTGAGGGACTGATAAGCAGGGATTGAAACCTGCTCAGGCCATAGGGTGGTCATAGTTGCCTCTTGGAGTGACGTGGCGCTGTTGATGACTCGTGAACAGTTATGTTACAACATCATATTCACAATTCGCCTTTCTGTGGTTTTCTCATAAACGGACAGAAGTTTCTCACAAAGCATTAGCATATGGGAGGACTACCAATCTCTTGTAGCTCCCATCTTGATAATGCTGTCTTCGGATGTCGTAAGCTGAGGCGAAGTCCCGAACAAGCATCCGATATCGAAGCGGGGTAACAAAGAGATCGAGATAAAAACAAAACCTTAATTCCTTTCGCGCCAGTGTTCCCCGGTATACGCGAAGTCATGTGTTGGACTAACTATATTAGGTCGGACTACATGAAACAGCACTAAAAAGCGGGGCGCATATGGTCACTTTTCACATGTTTTGCTTCCTTCAGAACAACTTTATATTGTAGCAGGTGTCGTGATGTGACGAAGTAGATAGAGAGGAAGATAATTATCGTTGTATTGATTCTACGGAGGAGCTACCGAAGAAATATCTAGAGTCTTACCAGGCACGGCAGGAGCCTGCCAAGGTAGTCATAAAGGTGAGTCATATGAGCAAACATGGAGGTGGCTCATCATGTGACCCACCGGCCAACAGCAGCATTTAAATGGCGTTCCTTCCCACCCCAAGACTAAAATGCAAGAGAGTTTGCCTTCGCCTTTGCTTTGAGTTTTGGACACTAGTCCCCCACCCGGGTACAGTGAGCTTAGATGTTGAACTCAATAGTGACCAACCTTAGCTGTTTAATGGAAGAATTCTGCTAATTACTTTTGATCCCTCCAAACGAATATCAGCGAATCATCATCCAGAGGAACCATGCCCGTCTCTGTACTCAGAGACTGAGGCTTTTAGTTAAGGAGGAAATAAACATCTCCAACTTCCAAAGTATTCTCCACCACTTGAACCTACCCATCGTCGTCCATGACTTGTGCAGCAGCCAGCCGACCGCTAGCTCAAAAGCACATAAAATGAGATACCATAGCCCGGACAAGTTTTGTTCAACACAAAGACCAGAGCCGAGGCGCAAGAACCGAATTGTCGGGTCGATAAGAAACTTGTGTGAGGAATTGGAGGGGTGGGCAAGTTGGCTTTAAGCATGGTGTTTGTGTTCGTGTTCATGGTTTTGTTTAGTAAAGATTGTTCGTCTACAGAAAGAGAGGCTATGTGGGTGATGTTCGGAGGCAGTGTGCGGCGTAGTGGGTAGCCGCTTACCCATACGGTTTGCGTGGGAGAGGTAAAGTAAAGAAATCGCAGTTAGATTCGGTGCTGAAGCTATCACAAGCAAGCAGATCAAAGCTATAAATGAAGCTAGAGAAAGAGTTCATTACTCATACTAGTCATACAACAACGATTTGTCAATACCAATACCAATACCAATACCAACACTTATTACCCTTCCCAACGCCATGCAACCCACTAGATGAGCCATGAATCCTAGACCCAGAAAAAGAAAGGAAACCATAGAACAAGAAGAAAGTGAAATTTTTTCCGCAGCCCCCCAACCTTAACCATCGAGCTCGCAACCGTTGAACCCCCCGATTCTCGGGCTAGCAGAGCTCTGAAGCCAGAGGTTGGGAGAGTGGTATCATTCCAAATCATAACCCATTCCGTGCCATAACCATACACCATTCTCGATCCAAGGAAAACGCGATATAACGCGGCGGTGCGCCTATTTCTTGCCGAGCAATCCACCAACAATGGGGATGTTGCTCACACCTCCGCCTTTCTTCTTGTCCTTCTTTCCGCCACCGAGCATTTCAGTCAAACTTCCAAGGCCGAGACCTCCGAGCAGCTTGTCGATGCCGAGACCGCCGAGCAGACCATTGACGAGTCCACCGAGACCGAGACCATTGAGCAGTCTGCCGACCAAGTTCAGCACACCGGTAAGCAGGAGGCCGACAGCGGCAATGATCTGGAACAGCGGCTCGGTGAGCAAAGACCAGAGCGGGTTGAGCTTCTTCTTCGCATGGGGCATGTCAGCGATCTTCTTCTTCGCGTTGTCGATGGTAGTAACGACGGAAGTGGTGATCTCCTTGAGGAGATCTGCGAGGCGGTACTCTTCGGGAGTGGCTTCGCGGGTTTCGGAGCGGCCCTTGGCTTGGGCGGCGATGCGGCCGTCGGGGTCGAGACCTCGGAGCGCGCCGTTGCATTCTTGCAGGATGCGGCCGCCTTCCTCGATGAGAGGCTTGACGTTGTTGACAAGCTCCTCTTCATCGAGCTCGTCGCGGGGTGTGCGGTCAGCAGCTTCAATGTACTGAAAGGAGAGTTAGTAAACGAAAATATACATCAAGCGAAGGAAGGAAACTTACATCTGTGATCTGCTTCATGACCGGCTGGACGCGCTCGAGAGTCTGCTGGCAGATGTTGCCCATCTTCTCCGCGAGCTCGGCATCCTCGCGCCTCTTCTTCTCCTCGTCAGTCTCCTCCTCATCAACTTCCTCCTCCGCGATGTTCTCGAGCAAGGTAACCTCGCCAACTTTATTGCCGTCGTTGTCGACGACATAGCCGTTGTCGTCAATCTCAAGACCTGCGCAGTGACCAAGATCACCAGCAGTGAGACGTCCGATGAGATCGCCGTTCTGGTCGCGAACCTCACCCTCCTTGTTGACGTGCATGCCAGACATGGGGTTGATGCGACGTTCCTTCTCTTCAGGCTCCCAGCGTTCAGCCTTGCCGATGACGTTGCCGTTCTTGTCGTTGATATCGCCATCCTCATCGACCTTGTGGCCGAGAAGCTTCTTGACGTCACCCTCGATGACACGTCCGATGATGGTGCCGTCCAGGGTCTGAACCGTTCCGTCCTTGGCAACGATATTGTTCTCGAAGCCGGCGAAGGGTCCCTCGGGGCCGGAAGACACACCTTGGACGAGCTCAGCCTTGCCAATGACGTTTCCAGCGTTGTCCCAGATCTGTCCCTTTCCGTCGACCTTTTTGCCGACCATGGTGGATGGATCACCCTCAGCAACACGGCCGAGAATGGTACCGGACGAGTCGACGACATTGCCGGCCTTGTTGACGGTGCAGCCTGCAAGAACACTGAGGTCGACCTCTTCGGGGTCTTCCTCAGACCAAGGCTCGGCGTGACCCTTGACGTTGCCGTACTTGTCGATGATATCGCCATCCTCGTCCACTGTGTGGCCAACGAGCTTCTTGTGATCGCCCTCGGTGATTTGGCCGACACGGTTGCCGTCAACATCTTCGACGAATCCATCCTTGACGACGCGGAGGCCTTCATAGCCCGCGAATGGGCCTTCAGCCTTGGTGACGCGCTCATTCTCAGGGATGAGCTCGCAGCGGCCGACAACCTTACCGGTGTCGTTGTGAATCTGACCTTCGCCGTCTGACTTGCGGCCAGCGAGGTCCTTCAGGTTGCCCTCTACGAGACGGCCGACTGGAATGCCGTTGGCGTTGACGAGGTAGCCTTGCTTGTTGAGGGTAAGTCCGTCGAGAACCGACAGGTCCTCAGGAACCGCTTCTTCCTCATCCTCGAGCGGGTCAGCATGACCCTTGACGTTGCCATACTTGTCCAGAATATCACCATCCTCATCGACAGCCATGCCAACAAGACGCTTAGCATTGCCCTCGACAATGTAGCCGACAATATTATCATCCTCATCAGCAACCTTGCCATCAGCGACGACACGGAGCCCCTGCAGACCAGCGAAGGGTCCTTCAGGCTTGGCCTCGCGCTGCTCGATGGGAATAAGCTCGACACGTCCAATGACCTTGCCGGAGTCGTTCCAAATTTGGCCTTGGGCATCAAGCTTCCTGCCCGCGAGCTCCTTGGGGTTGCCCTCGACCAGGCGAGCGACCGGCACGCCTTCGTCGCCGATGACGTTGCCCTGCTTGTTGACAGTCTTGCCCTCCAAGCTCGAGAGGTCAACGGGATCTTCCTCGGCGGGAGCCTCCTCCTCGGGCTCTTCGTAGCGTTCGGCGTGGCCAACAACGGAGCCCTTCTTGTCGAGAATGTCTCCATCTTCATCCACAGCACGGCCGACAAGCTTCTTCGCGTCGCCTTCAACCACTTTGCCAACGCGGTTGCCGTTCTCATCCTCAACAAAGCCGTCCTTGACGACAATGAGGCCTTCGAGACCAGCGAATGGGGCTTCTTCCTCCGCATCGTCGACGGGAACGGTTTTCGCGCGACCAATGACATGACCCTTGGTGTCCCAGAATTGGCCCTCAGCATCGGCGGTGATGCCAGACTTCGAGAGCTTCTTGGCGTCACCCTCGATGAGTTCGCCAACAATGACGCCCTTGTCATCGATGATCTTGCCGGCCTTGTTCACCTTGAGCCCTTCGAGGATGGAAAGAGGGGGCAGGTTGTCATCTTCGCCAGCTTCCTCGGCTGCTTCCACCGCCTCCTCAGCGGCTCCTTCAGCACCCTCCTGGGCCTCTTCAGCGCCTTCTTGTGCGTCTTCAGCTCCCTCCTTGGCTTCTTCAGCATCCTCAACGGCCTGCTCGACCATCTGGGGAAGGGTCTTGACTTTGCCAAGGACTTTTCCGTCCTTGTCGACGACCTCGCCCTTCTCGTTGATCTTCTTGCCGGCACAGTCCTTGATATCACCCTCAATGAGTTCACCAATCGGCTCGCCGTCCTCGTTGAGGACCTGGCCCTTCTTGTTTACCTTTAAGCCTTCGAGGATGTCGATGTCGGGGATGACTTCTACTTCCTTGATTTCAGGTTCTTCGACTTCGCCAAGGCGCTCCTTAAGTGCCTTCATGGCTTCGAAGGCAGCCTCGCCAGAAACGACGTCAACCTTTCCGATGACGTTGCCTTGCTTGTCGACGACTTCGCCCTTCTCGTTCACAGTCTTGCCAGCGCAGACCTTGACGTCGCCCTCCTTCAGCTCGCCAATCTCCTCGCCTTCCTCGTCAAGCACCTTGCCCTTCTTATTCACCTTGAGGCCTTCCAGAATGCGGATATCGAGCGCTCCGGCGGCAGCCTCCTTGAGCTTGTCGGCAGCACCCTCAGCCAGCTCGACCTTGCCGAGCACGTTGCCTTCGGCATCAACGACCTCGCCCTTGTCGTTGACGGTGAGGCCCTTCACGTCGCCGATGTCACCCTCGGCAAGCTGGCCAACCACCTCTCCGTCTTCGTTGAGGACGTCGCCATCGGAGTTGATCTGCATGCCTTCGAGGGCTTCGACACCAGGCAGTTCCTCCTCGACGCCCTCGGCGGCCTCCTCGGCGGCCTCCTGAACGTCCTCAGCAGCGCCTTCGGCAGTCTCTCCGACGGCATCGGGAACTCCGCCGTCGACAAGACCGCCTTCCTCTTCCTCCTCCTCTGCTTCTTCCTCCTCTTCGCCCTGGTCGACGAGATCGGCAGCCTCGGGGTGGAGCTCAGCGCGGGCGATGACATTGCCGTCGTCGTCGAGAATCTCGCCCCTCTCGTTAAACTCCTTGCCCTGGATAGCGGATGGGTCGCCCTCGACGAGGCGTCCCACGAAATCGCCATCCTCGTTCAGGATCTGGCCAGACCGGTCGGCGGTCAGACCCTTCAGGATGCTGATATCGGGCAACTTGGGCCCGTCGGCTTCGCGCTTCGCATTCTCCAGCTGGGCCTTGGCTGCGTCGGGCAGGAGCTCGCAGCGACCCACGAGGTCACCATCGTCATCGAGGATCTCGCCGTCATCGCCAATTGCGTAGCCAGCGAGGTCTTCGGCGTCACCCTCGACAAGGCGGCCGATGGGGTTGCCGTCCTTGTCTTTAACGTTTCCTTCCTCGTCCACCTCGAGGCCTTTGAGGACTGAAAGATCGGGGAGACCCTGGCCCGCTGTGTCTTCCACGGACTCTTTCACTCCATCAGCGGCGTCCTCGGCATCATCCTGCACGCCCTCGGCCGTCTCGTCGACGCCGCCCTTGACACCGTTCGCGGTCTCTTGGGCATCGACGTCAGGCGAGGCGCCGTCGGCAGCCTCTTCCACCTCCTCACCAGCCTCCTTCACGGCGCTGGTTGGGTCTTCTTTCGTCTTGCCGGCCAGATTGGACGCCTTGCCAGCGAGGCCGCGGGCATTGCTCAGGGCGCCCTCTGACGTCTCCTCGGCCGCCTCGGCGGCGTCTGTGGCGTCATCCTCAGTGTTGTCGTTGGTCTCGGCATCGTCTCCGGCTTTCTGGGTTGCGTCATCGCCCGTCTCCTCGGCTTCCTCCTCGGCGCCGGCTACCGTGTCTTCGGCATCGTCGATGGGCTTCGGTTCCGTCTCCTGGAGCTCGTCGCCTGCTTGCGACACCTTTCCTGCCGCGTCGTCGGTGGTTTCTTCTGTGGCCTCTTCTACCTGTCCCTTGGTGTCGGGGACGTTCTCGGGGGCGTCCTCGGCTTTCTCGCGCAGCGTCTCCTCCGACGGCTTCTGAGGCAGACTGGGGGCATCTGACTCGACCGTTTCTGTGGGTTTCGACGAGGGCTTGCCCAGCTTGGGGGCAGATGGCTGTGGCTTGCGTCCGAGCTTGGTGGGGGTGCGGGGGGTGTCACCCTTTCCGGCTGCTGGAGACGGCATTTTGTTGATGTAGTAGTGGTTGTTGTTGTTGTTGTTATCGTCGTCGTCGTCTTCTAGAGGTTCCCTAGTAGTCCGAAGTGTGCGCTGCGAAGCAACGGATGCAGTGCTGGAAATGGATCGTGAGCGGTTGAAGCGGGGGGAATTTCGGTTGGGGGTTGGGGGGAAAGAGTAGTAGGTGTAGGAGCTGGACGAGTTTTCTGTCATATATTACTCGACGAAGGCTCGTCTTTTAGAGCAGAAGAACGGCAGTGGAGGGGAGGATCCGACCAGGGATTTATGGAGGAATTGGGCCATTTTGGCAGCATGACGTAGGATGCGAAAGCTCAAAAAGGCGACCAGCAGGGGGAGATCGCGCCGCAATTGTGCTGGGAGGGCCTGGGAAACTTGTTTTTGAGGCTGTTGTGTGACGGTGCGGCCACAGAGATTCCTCTATTGCGTCACAGCTGGGTAACTTGGGCAGGGCGTCAGCTCCGGCAGCGGGAGCACTTGCACTGGTAGTGTCACACCAACGGTGGCATGCCGCTCGCCGAGCTGCGGCTGGGCTGGGGTAGTGGAGGCAATCGACGATGCATAGCCGCCAAGTTGTGCTGGGTGCGCGTCTGAGGAGACTCGAGGGAGGCTCAATGTCCACTAGCACCAGCATCAAAACACGCAGACAAGTGACGGTGCACTCACGCTGCATCCGGCTCATCAATGCACCTTTCCATCTCGATGCCAGCCTCCGTGGTCCCAGTTGAGGCCCGATCGACGGCGCCTGTGGCGCCCCTCCCCATCGAAGATTCCCAGGGCGCCCGTGCAGGCGCCGTCCGCACAGAAAGCTGGCTCGCTGCAGTCTGTCGCGATGTTCTGATGACGTCGTGCTGGTGCAGCCGTGCTGGGATGTACCCTGTCGGAGCTGTGGAGCTTGGGCCCATCTCGCCGATCTCTTCACCTCGCCTCCCCTCCACGGCCGCGAACCCATGGCGAACTGCGTCTCCGCTTCGCCCTCTGCGGACATGCGGCATAGGAACTGGACGCGGCACCGTGTGCAGCCAGCCGTCGTGCTCGCTTCGTCCTCTGCTGCTCTAATTACATGAGATGCACTTGGGCGGCTGAGGAAGGCGCCACGGCGGGGTGCGTTTCACCACTCATGTCACCACAAATCCTGTTCCTGAGCTATCCAGCCATGTCATTTGGACACTCGGGCGGCCTCAAAGCAAGGTAATGGCAAGGTTGAATAGAGCCGTCCGCCAAGCTTGCAAACTGGTAGGGGCGAGCCGGAACCGTGGATCCAGATGGGGCGGATGATGTCAGAGGGAGGGAAGGTTCAGACGGCGAGACGCGTGTGTGTCCAACTTGTCAACTGGCCATGGCGAGGGCAGATGCAGCCCACTTCGAACGCCTTCTAGCCACCCAGCGAACGGTATCCGATAACTCGGGTTCGATGCATCGTGCTCACTGCGCTCTTGGCGTGGTAGGTTAGCCAAGTGAAACGAAAAGAAGTCTCTATACTCGCTAGCAAGAAAGAACTAGTACACTCAAGAAGCCCTCGAAATCCTCCCCGCAACGCCAAACAAATAATCACTACAGGAGCGTACACCGCGGTCCCACCCTTTCCTCCATCTACCCAGGCAAACACACAGATCGCCACAGACATAGGAAGTCCGGCTCTGCGCCATTAGCTCAACCCTATCTCATCGACATCTCAGCGATCCCCTCTGCCCTTCGGCTCTGTGACCGCACCGCGCGTGAAGATGAGGCCATAGAGTGAGGTCGCGGTGGCAACAGGCGTCCCATCCACACCGCAGATCCATCCAAGTTAGATGGTCGTCGAGCCAGAGATCTCCTTGGGAGTAAGTTAGCCTTGGGCCGCAGAGTGGGAGTGGGAGTCGATGGAGGTGGAGGAGGGGGAAACGTACTTGGGAACGTGCACGTGCCAGGGTCTCGCGCTTGTGCATCTTCTTCCCCCCGAAGGGTATGTAACCGCAGTCGAGTGGCAGCGTTAATTCCGGCGTGTTATTTGCATTGCAGGTCCAGCAAGCGAGATTTTCGTCAAGCCAGGGCTCACTTGGGTAGGTGCAGCCATCGCGCTTGTTAAGGGGAGAGGCGGATGTCAGGGCAGAGAAGGATAGCGCCAGAGACAGAATAGTGGTGGTATACATTGTAGCTGGATTTATTGTCTAAGGGAGAGACTGTCAGGACGTATATATAGAAAGAGAATGAGGATGGATAACAGATGGAAAGGAAGCCGAAGCAGAAATGAAAGAAGAGGTTGCTGAATACCTGTGAAGAGCAGAAAATTGGCATTTATATCTCTTCTTCTTCTCGTACTTTTCTTGCACTGCACTGTACTGTACTACATTGCACTGTGCTGCACTCCGCTGCACTCCGCCATCTCACTTGCAATGCGAAAATCCTCAACGTTGAACCCCCAACATAGGTCCGAAATCTTGGCAGAGAGCAGCAGGGCACTGACCCAAAAATTCTCCGGTGCAGTGCTTCTCCCCACAACGCGCCTAAACGACGCAAGCATCCGCTCAGAATCTTATTACGATTTAGCATCCGTCTGACCCAAGCACGAGAACTGCAACCCCGCAGGATTGATCCTGTCCTATGTTAGTATACTGTACTACTCCGCATTTCAGGGGGGCCGTTTCTGGTTCGCTTACCCGTCGTCATGTCGGAAGTTGAAAGGGGGATGGGTTTGGGGAGGGCTGAGGCTGAGGCGTGCAGCTGCGAAGAGGATACCGGATCCGGCTAGAACAGCAAGCAGAGCCTCACACTGTGGCTGGAAGTAGGTTTTGCATAAACAAGCAGTTTTCCGTAAGGCTGATATGGAGCAGTGCGCCACGTGACATTACGGTTCCTGTCTATGCTCCAGAGGAATGTGTTAAAATTAGGGAGACATGGCTAGTCCGGGCAGTTACGGGATATCAAAGAACTTGGAACTAACAATACGCCAACGCCGTGTCCCAATGCTCCCCGCTCATTACATCCTCATAGAAGTCCTCTCACGCTGCAACGGCCTTGTCACGTTCCCCGCTCGGAGGAATTCCGCTCTCGACGTCCTGACCTGGCTCACTCAGAGTCTTGTGGTGCTTCGTCTCCTTCGCCTCCTTCAGCTCGTCTTTCGAAGAAATGGACCCCACGCGCATCTTCCTCCAAATCTTCCGATGCCAGCGCTTCTCCTTGCGCGCCGCTTCTTCTTTCGCTGCGTTGGCGGCTAAGAGCTGGCGTTCCCGCTCTGCGCTCTTGCTTTTATCCTTTGCTTCCTCGAGTTTCTTTTGGTGTTCTTCCGGATGCATGACTTTGGTCTCGGCGTCTGAGACGTGTTGGACGCCGTGCTTGAATTTTCGCCGGGTTTTGACGTAGGCCTCGAGGCCGACTAGGACAGCGTACGAGCGCGATATCGAGACGCGTGACATATCGACTCCGTTGTCTTGGAGGGAGTGGACGAAAGCGCGGAAATTTTTGGTCGGTGGCCGGTAGTGCCCAGAGAGAGGGGACAGGCGGCGCAGTTGGCCGTCTTTGATCTTAATGAGGCCTGCCGCGGAGATGCGAGCGCCATGGAGGAAGGAACTGTGCTGGAAGGCGCCGGATTGCTTGATCCCGACGTACAAGCGGAAGGAGGTGTCAGCGACCTGTCGAGAATAAGTGGCAGTCGAAAGCATCGACTACATGACTTACGAATATCCAGGAGTTGGGTTTCACAGAACCCCTAAGTAAGTGGTTGAGAACCGTCGCGGCAGACACGTGCTTGATCTTTGAAAAGCCCTTGGCCTTATCAAGATCATGATTCACATAGTGCTCCCCTTCGACGTCACTGGAGTCCGATTCAGAAGAACTTGAAGACGAATCTGAATCCCCGCCCTCGATCCGTCCGCCAGATGTATAAGCGGGAGTGCTGTCATCTTTGGGCACTATGCCGTCCACGCTGTCTTTGTAGTCCATGCTCGTCGTGATTCGCTCTCCGTTCTTCGCCCAGCATAACCTCCCTTCCTTGTCAATCTTGACTAGATACTTCATGCGCTCCTCGCGCGTCAGGTACCGCACCTGCTCCTTCTCCAGCCTCTCCCTGGACACGGTCGGATGCTCAAAGTATTTCCCCGCCCCGTAATCCAGCCAGTAGAAGAAGTTCTCATTGGTGTCGAGCTTCTTCCAATGGTCGTGGTATGCCCTCAGGTTCGACCCATATCTGTGTTTGTGGTCCACCATCTCCAGGAAATACTGGAGATCCATCATCTTGGCCGTCCTTTCCCGCTCCATCTTCTGCTGGGCCTTCTTTTGTTTATGCTCTGCGCGATCCTCAGCACTCATCTCGTCTTCGTCTTCAGACACGTCGGAGGGGTCATCGCCGCCTGCACGTCGCGCTATCTCGCCGATGCGCTTCCAGTTCCGGCGCGCAGCATCCGAGTGCGCCCGCGAGCGCTGTTCCGGGGAAGACGGAGACGGGGACGGGGCGGAACGTTGGGAGCGCGATATTGGGCGTGTGGCATTGCGCCACCTGGCTTTGGAGGTTTAGTATTGCATCCATGTATGCTGGTAGTGTGTAGGGCGAAGCTGACCCTCTTTGATAGCCTGCGCAAGTGCACCTGTCAGCGCAAGTCACCATCACTTGCAGAGAGGGTGCATACCTCAGCCCAGCGCGCACTCGGATCCAACCCCATGCCCTGAAGCTGTCTGCGCGATCTATATCCACGATAGTTGCGCTGTATCAGCTCAGCGGCCTGCTCTTGCTCGTCCAGCACAGCCGCGTCTTCCGCGGGGCCCTGTTGACGGTCGCGATGCTTGGCAGCCTCGCCCTCAGGTGGTGTGCTCGACATGAGTTTCTTCGATAGCAGTGACTGCGCCTGTCCGTCCCACCGCGTGGGGCTGATTTCACCATCGAGGCGGCCTGAGCCGAAGTTGGGTGGGAGTTCGCCCTAGGCGAAGAGCATCCCTGCAGTTGGCCAACTTTTCTTATTCGGAATGTCCCCCAACGTCACCACCACCAATTCACAAGGGTGTTCGTTACCATGGCATTAAGACGAATTCTTCCTTCACCAAATTTCTCGGTGCGGTAGTTTAAAATTCACTCTGATAGGCAAACTTATAGTAGGACTAAGGGCTGGTAAACTAAATAGTACATGACTAAGATATAGGTGACAGCTATTTTGTAGATAAATATTATTCTCATCGCGGAACAACACTCTAGCCGCGTGCCAAGCCTCGGCTAAATTTTGATCGTTTGAGGTAGGTTACTACAAACCTTGTCAACAACCCTCACTTCCTCACTATTACACTCACCAACAACCACCTGCAACCACCTGCAACCGCCTGAAACGTACGTATATTGTCAATTATCGATATTTACAGCTTCTATAGCCATATATTGACTGTTTACAGGCAGATATGGCGAGACCAAAGCTTACCGCCAAGCAGAAACGCGCCAAGGAAGCCCGCGACCTGACGCGCCAGAAGCCTGCCAGACGCAACAAGACAAAGTACGTAAAATACCATATCTGGTCTTTCATATCTGGTATATACATTTTTCTCCRGATTTTACGAGATATTTTCTCTGCCGACACGATGCTCAACAATATACAATCCTCTTTATCTCCGAAGACCAGTTCAGAAAACTCGACTCTTAAATGTGTGGTATTTTACCATATATTTAGCAGTCTGACCGGTATTCTACCACAAAGACCTCCATATTTCTGAAATTGAATTTCGATCAGAATTTGGGAAATCGATATCTGGTGAAATAGTAGTTTTGGGATTTTATCCCTCGTACTACACCATTTGATTTTCACTATTTCTGGATCTGAAATATCGAATTTTTGGTCTATTCTGAAACCAAATTTCATCTTCCACAATACTAGGGGGAATGACCCAAAGCTGGTATTTTACCATATATTCAGGACTAAATCTTGTGTTTTACGATTTAAAATTTATTTCTGGCAGTACACAAACTAACTATGTTTAGGGGTCAGGGAAAGCAAGGAAAGGCCAAGAAACCCAATGTTCCAATCCTTCCACGCCGTATTGCACGAGACAATCAGCCTAATCTTAAGGCGAGGCTTGAGGAAAGCCGCAAAATATATCGCAAGCGCTGGAGCAAGAAACCATCCAACGTAGATAACTATATCTTTTGTGGCATTTTACTAGTTCAAAGCTAATATGTCTTGTAGCCAACCACGCTCTTAGCTCGTCTGCGGTATATGCCCATATTCTTTATTTATTCCACGTAAAATACCAGCTAATTCTTTTACAGAGAGGCCATGTTTGGACAAGCAAATGCTGTTGCCCGATGCTATAGTTGCAAAAAATCACAAGCAGTTAGGATCTATAAACATGGATTACACTTTCTCGTAACTAACCACATACAGGCTATGCCAACTGGAGATGCCGCTCCTGATGGGTCTGAGGAACAGGATCTGGTCCCTTGTGGTTGCAGTTACGCAGTAAGAACATAACTGTCTCGTGTTATCCGAAATATACTAAAATAAATAGGGTTCTCTTCTTGAAATGTATTGCGCTAAGAAGGGGCTTTGGAACGTAAGTTTGGGAACATATTCTACGAGATGTTGACTAATATATCACGTAGTACACTGTTTCTGAGCGCAAGAGACTCGTGGCCCTCGGTACCAAAGCTAGAGACATTCGCCATTTGGCATCTCTGGGTTTTGGCGCCAAAAAGGCCTTGTTTCTTGAATTCTTTGAGTTGTTCTTTGGTGAATTCACTCCCGACAAGGTATATATAACCTCTTGTTAATACTTTCTTGTATTTTACCATACTAATTGTAATATTAGCTGTTCAATGTCAACGGAGAACGCGATAAGGGTTATGACCAATTCACCAAGGCTGAAGGCCGTTTGGCAGATATCCTGAGTACGCATTTCTTGTATTTTACGAGCATTTCAATTAACTCTTGTTAGCTTCTAATRATGGTGCTCAAGTTGAAGAYGACTTTGAGGACTCTGAAGATGATCAAGGGGAGGAATCTGAAGAGGATAACGAGACTTAAATATCTCGTAATTCACCAGATATACCCTCTGTAGTCCGGTAGTCACTGGGTCAAAATTTTTGGCTTGGGACACGCGAGGGATAGTCTCTACAATGTGGAAATTTGCGAGATTGGGTTGGTCTTTGCTGGAATTTTACTGGATGGAATTCTGGCTTTATTTGGGACAGGGATATTACCTTATCCTACTTTCGACCTCTCGGAGTTTATGGTAAATTCCTTGCAATACCCATGGATCTTTATTTGGGATGGGGATATTACCTTTTCCTACTTTCGACCTCTCGGAGTTTATGGTA
>BCHH01000007.1:2887544-2925042 GCA_001599595.1 Beverwykella pulmonaria | reverse complement strand
CCCATGGATCTTTATTTGGGACGGGGATATTACCTTATCCTACTTTCAACCTCTTGGAGTTTATGGTAAATTCCTTGCAATACCCATGGATCTTTCTTTAAGGGGTCTACAACTTCCTTTTGATAGAAATGAAAGCTCTTTACCAATAATATCTTTTTATAATATGTAACAGTATAATAAACTCTTTATTTTATATCATATAATACTTATAATGGATAGTTTTAATAGAGAAATGCAAACAAGATATATTATATAATATAGATCTAGATATGGGTTCGTTGCGCTACCTTCTTCTTTCTCCGGGAGCTCGTTATCTCTGTTGTATTGGATCCTGGATTTGGTTCTAATTAAGATTAGCTAATATTCTAGTGTGTTACAGTATATATACCTACCCAAAAGGGCGTTTGCAAGACCCTCTGCAGTAGAGAAACTTGCAAGCGCATTAATACRAGCACCATTAATATTRAACAACTGTATTAAGGTAAGACCTATGTTACATTATATACAAAGCAGGGGAGCACGTTACTTACAGTCTCTATACTAAACTTTCCAAAGAGAAGCTGGAAGAACTCAAAAATTACGAGCTTATGGTAACCAAATGTTGCTGGCATAAGGTGGCGACTAAGTTTTTTGGACTTTAAGGTCTTTCGCTGCCGATCAGACTCCTGCGTATAGATATTAGCATAGACACGTAAAACACAGAATAGTCCATACAATCCACAGTCCTTTTGCAGTACACCAGTACTCAAGAAGCGAAGCCTACAGATGTTAGCTAGGAAAGGTAAGCTACAAGATAGATACATAGCTACCTCGTACGGGCAACCACATGGGACAAGCGCAATTTCCTCAGTCCCATCTGGCGCATTATGTGGTTCAGGCATAAGCTTTAAACTTTTAGCGTATTTCACTATTTCAGCGCTATACTTACATGTTGGCCTCTCTTACACRAATAACATCTTGGAGAACCGTCATTATGTCCCCACATAAAACGTCTAACCCGTGTTAGTATACAGTGCTTATAGGAGTACACTATACTTACYGTAGCCGGGACTCTAAGTCTGTGTTTTCAGGAGGCGAAGCCCACATAGCCTTATAATCTGCTCGCCTCTTTTCATAGTCATCTACCTCAGCTGCAGTCCGTCTAGGATATAACGGGACATTAAGTTGTTTTCCTTTTCGCTTGCTATTATATTTGTGAGCAACTGTATAATATAGCAATGTTGTAGAATTAACCTTTGGGCTGATATAATGCCAGTGTCCTCCAGTCTAGGTGAGGTGGAATGTGGTAGATTACTATCCATGCCCTTGCTACTGCCGGGCAAAACGTCTTCGCACTCTGTTACATGGCCCTCGCCCTCRGTCACATGGCCCTCTTGTTCATTTCTAGCAGGAGATGGGGGGCAACTTCCACTCTCGCTGCTGGGAAGGGAATACACAGACTTTCGCATTTGTTCTCGGGGTTTGCGAGCTCTACCTACTCTTGCATCTGCTAATCCTGGAGCAAGCATGCGCGATAGTACAGTACTAGAGGCTGAGCGTTCTAATGCGTGCTCTGCGGCAAGCCGCGCAGCACCTGACAGATATCGCCCATTTGGACCACGAGGAAGCTTTCCACCTTTTTTAACGCGTGATAGCTTACTCGGAGGCATATTGAGAAYCAAATAGGAAAGAAGGTACAATAAAGGGATATATATATAAGATAAGTGCGTGTAGTTAAAGGTGCTGTGTTGGTAGAAACAGGAGTCGAGAAGGCAGATTAACATRAAACGTGTCGCAACTAGCTTAAAGTAGGAAACGCGTTTTTTTAGCACGTGATTGTTTAGATAAGCACAACACATGCTTGAAAAGGACCACAATATTATTGTAACAGGTATACTCTAAGCTTAACTACGCGCAATCACATGTTCTACCACATACAGTACAGAGTATCCCRCCATTGTAGTATGGGTTCATGTAGTCCTCACGGGACCGGCCAATCTCGTCGTTTACCCCAACTAAGTACCRAACAATAGTAAGACTATCGAACTGAACACTCCACCCACCCCACCTGCATAACTTTATTARGCTCCACCTCTTCTCAGACGAGAAATATTGTACCCCTCCTCGACGGAAAGAATGACCACCATAACACAGAGGGTCTTYGTYGATATCAACAAGATTATGTCGGAGGTTGGTAAGGAAGACGCCAGAAGACTACATAGGCGTGTTAGAACAATGGTTATCAGGTAGGATACAACAAATACATACTAACTTAGTCTGTTTGTTTAAAACTAGTACGTCGTTTGCAGTAAATGGCCGGAAGAGATACCCATTAGTTATCTTAGTCTCAGAAAGCCACTCAAAAAGCAAGGTTRGAACATCAAGCCACGGCTCCTCGCGGTTGAAGTATAGGAAGTATGGCGCAATCTCTATTTATACGTTAGTGTAGTAATATGTATAGGGTAGAACACTATAACACACCCCCAGTCTGATGCGTTTTGCGAAAATCGAGTATAAGTTCAATCTTTCCAGCTTCCTCATCATGAATTCGCAGATGACGAAATTCAATACGCAGGACCTCATCTAGCCTGAGAAAGCACTGGAATGCAATGGCATATGCCAGTTGCATCATCAGCCGTTGTCGCCAACCACCCCATAAACGAGACCCATTATCTGAACTATTTCGTTGTATACCGGATGTCTTTGGAATTTTTGCGTTATATTCGTACATTGCCTGTAGCGTCTTCGAAGTAATCGCACGCACACTCTCCTGTGTTTCTCCGCTGCRGGTCTATGGGTACACAGTTGTTAGCATGTTTAATACTGTAAGTGACAAGAAATAGCTCTACATACCTTGCGACGCTTGAGCGATTTCATAAACCGCGAGACAAGGTTTGACAGAACTGGATTTCCACTAAACGAACCGTCTGCCTTCTCAACAAATTGGCTGTTTTCGCACTTTACGTCATAAACGTAGAAGTAGGATGCGGCTGCCCTTAACTTCATAGCGTGTGACCATGAAGCCCCTTGGCRATTGCGGAACTGCAAGATAGTAGAGTTAGGATCAGGCTCTTCACAACTCCAGCCAATCCAAGAACAGATAAGGAAGGGGGTAGCTTTAGTAGCTACCCGCATTGTTGCAAATTCTGACGGAAGATACTTCTCCAAGTACTCTTGGTATTTCTTTACTTGTCTATTTACATTAGCACTAGAAATAGTAATTTAGATCTTGTACAGTACCCTTTATACGCACGTAGAGTTGAAGGAGCAAGAGCGCCGTCAAGCGTGGTCTYAATTRATTGGAAAAGGGCAGCCATCCCAAAACTATGCTCTGCTTCTCCAACATCATTGTCACCCAGGTCTGTTATTACTGCATCCTRGACCTCAATCTCGTCAGTAACGTTGCCCTGTTCAATATCCTGGGAGTCTGCGTCTTCTTCAACAACTTGATTCACCCAGTGAGAAGCTGCTGCAAAAGACATAGTATAGTAGAGAGCTGCTTGTATATATCTTGAAGGTGGAGGTAGTTAGAGAGAAAGRCAATAGTAAATTTTGTGGTAGTATGCGAGAAACGAAGCAGAAGTAACAAAGACAACGCGGAAAATAAGATCCAATAACCAAATGTCTACTTGTGTGCCCAAGCCGTAGCAAGCGTCTGCTAAAACCTTGGCATAAGCCGCACGTTACCTTTTACAGCTACACAATTTATGCAATAGCTAAATAGGTAAATTTCYGAAGGATGGCGTACTGAAAAGGGCCGCGCTAATGCAGCTGAAACACGTTGTGTCTGGTTTTAGCCTCAACCTACRACGTAAGTAGGTAGTATTACGAGCGCTTGGATAAAGATTATRGTAGCTCCCGCGCTGTCTGGTGTAGCCAGGAGTGCTRGACGTGCTGAAGATAATCTAGTAAATTACTACAATCTTACGCTTCCTTATAATGATGTCTCGTACTTTGTGAGGTACAACATGTCTTCTTGCTTTTCTGGTAAAAATTGTTATATATTTTAATATGAGACCCAAACGCAAGAAGGAAGCCCTCAACCGCAAAGGAAAAAGCCAAAAACGCCAGAAGACAACAGAACAACAGGGAAGCCACAATACTACACTTACAGGAAATCGTTTAGTACGAGCTGCAGACTACTTTGTAGGATGTGGGAGGCGATGTCTTGAGGAAGTCGCAATACACCAAGAAATGTGAGCTTTATCTGCTGTGTTACGTTTACAGCTAACAACAAATAGGAAGGAACAAGGGATTCTTGTGCCGTATCTCCTTTTTAATGGGATAGAAAACATTAATCCTCTAGAGATCCACCTTGCTAGAGCAAAGACGCTACAAACTTATCGCAAAAACAAGCTTCACCAACAAGCTAACGCAAGCATACTGCAAACACCACGCCGTCAGATTCGCACTACAATCRAGCCCCGTCTTGCGTGTGTTACRAGAGAGCAGCAACCAAGAACTGTAAACCTTTGCCTTCAGGTTAGCAACACAGGAGAAGTGTCGCAGTTTAGCGAGAAACTCTCTCAAGCACTGAACTCTACTCTGATAACTACGCCTTTAACCACTGCTAGACACACCCTACCTGACGTATACCACTACCTACCAACCCTACCTCTTCAAATACCAGACACTCCATCACGCCTCAGCCGCTCAAAGGAATCCCGTACTATTGTTGTAAACAACCATTCAATTCGATTTAATATCTCACAAGTTGAAGTTCCTAAGGGAATACAATTGTACAAGAACAATATTGAGTTACTTGCTCAAGACTAGGAAAATGGCTCAATGGATCTTGTTAGGATTGGTGGAGTACCTATACCTATAAAATTATAGGGTAAAGTCTTCAAGTACTCATCAATAAAATTCTGGAGCGCGAACTCAGAGGATTACTGCAAGAAGAGGGTAATTCTTTCTCGTGTTTGCCCTATTATACAACAACTTACACAAATACTAGGTAATAATAGGAGTTTACTCGTTGTACCCGACCCCGGCAACTTTCTGGGAAGTGTTTTCTCGACCACTTAATCAAAATACAAAAAAGAAGCAACGGTTACCAGAGGGTACAACAGAGCGCATGCCGTACACAGATATCCTACAAAAGGCTCGCAGCATACAAAAAGATAGAGACACAAGGGACGCAGAAGCCGCAAGGGCAGAGTATGGGGAACGGTTTGACGAGATATTTAGATATGAATCAGGGGGAATCTGGCTTGTATATACAGAAGTTCAGAGAATTGCGAATTTCTATCGAGTAACCCTTAAACGCGAACCAGCGCCATGGGACTTTTGGGATTCTGAGGAAGTTACAGATCTAGATCTCTAGTTTTGTAGGATAGTATTTATTTAATGTAATATTTTCGCAGACGGTGCTACGCAAGTAACTAGAAACTGAGTTTAATATGTAGTATTGTACTATATATATATATTGCGAAGATTACTTTTTGTTTTCGTAAGCAGTGCTACCCTAATAACTAGAAACTGCGTTTAATTTATGGTATTATCCTATATATATTTTGTGCAGTATTGCTTTTTATTTTTGCAGGCAGCACTTTCGCAAGAAACTGGAAACCGCGTTTAATTTGTGGTATTATACTATATGTATTTTGCGGAGTATTGCTTTTTATTTTCACAGGCGGAGCTACGCAAGTAACTAGAAATTGTGTTTAATTTGTGGTATTATACAATATATATTTTGCAGAGCATTACTTTTTGTTCGCAGGCGGTGCTACGCAAATAACCAGAAATTATATATAATTTGTGGTATTATACTATACATATTTTTTGGAGTATTAATTTTATCCACCCAAAGTATTGCTCTTTACCACAAATGGGATTCTGCCTCTCCTATAACACTAAAATTAAGGGAAAGCGAGACATTTATGGTTTTGGCTCGTTGCAAAATATGCCCATCATAACGTGCAGTCGCGCATTAGTTTCCCAAGTCTTACACTTTCTATACGATATTTACTCGTGCTGAACGTGTTCACAAGCAATATATATCGTATTTCCCCATTATCCTGCTTTATTCTAAATGTTGCGAGATAAACATGGGCTATGTCGTAATATACCACAAAAAACATCTAACTTGTGGTAGCTACATATGCCAAGAACGGGCCGTGCGCTCGGCGCTTATGGGCACTTAAGCGCCGAGAGTGTTGTTTTTCGCGTACCCAGAGTGTTGTTTTTTCGCGCAGAATCTTCAATTCTAAATGTTGCGAGATAAACATGGGCTATGTCGTAATATACCACAAAAAACATCTAACTTGTGGTAGCTACATATGCCAAGAACGGGCCGTGCGCTCGGCGCTTATGGGCACTTAAGCGCCGAGAGTGTTGTTTTTCGCGTACCCAGAGTGTTGTTTTTTCGCGCAGAATCTTCAATTCTAAATGTTGCGAGATAAACATGGGCTATGTCGTAATATACCACAAAAAACATCTAACTTGTGGTAGCTACATATGCCAAGAACGGGCCGTGCGCTCGGCGCTTATGGGCACTTAAGCGCCGAGAGTGTTGTTTTTCGCGTACCCAGAGTGTTGTTTTTTCGCGCAGAATCTTCAATTCTAGCCCCTTTTTATGAGTGGTGATTACTCTGGCGTTTTCCCATAATTTTCCTCTCTTTAAATTGGAGGTGCAGGACTTTTGACCTAGTACTGTTACTACTGTATCAAGATACCGCGATTGCAGGTCTTAACACAGTATATAGTAGGAAATGGCATTCACAAAAAACTTCTACTTAATCCGCCCGACTGTCAGACAGCATTAGCTCCACGATAGGCCCAATCAACGCCTTATCCAGATCGATGCTAAGAATGCTACTGATCTTCGCAGTGGTTGGCTGTGTTCCCTGAACAATTTCCCAAATCTTATTTTTCAGGATAATCTCAATTTGAGAATCCTCTAGCAGATCACTAATTGTTGTTTCGTAATTCATGACGGACAACTGTAGGTTGGATCCGAGATCAATCGTTATCGAGCTTTCCGCCTCCAGGGTCGCGGGAAGTTCCACCTTGGTGCTCGGTAGATCCGGCAAGATATCCACACTAACTTTGGCTTCGGTGGATACGGAGCCGTTTATCAGGACCCTTATGGGAGACGGCGTGCTGAGCATTGAAACGAATCTGAATGTCCATGCTCTCCCAGCAGCGACAGTTTCGAGACGCCCAGTGCCTTGGTCGAATGTGAGCGGAATCGATCGCCAATGCTCCTCTTCTGTTGCTCGTGGCCAACTATCGTCTCGAACGTCCTCAAGGATAGTGAAGTTTCCATTCTGGCCTACGACGACAAGGACCTCAAAAGCCTTAGGATTAGCGCATCCATTGGCTGGCACAAGCGCTTTATCTAAAGGCACAATTGATCCTTCGGGGGCTAGAACGGGAATCTGGTGCAGAGAGCGATACATATCAACCTCTCGGTCACCATTATAGACAAATCCCGTGAAGATATCAACGTGTCGTTGTGGCGGGATCCACATTTTCGTGTGTGCGCGATTGGTTCTCTTGTCTCGCGGACATACTATGGGGGCAACGACTAGGGTGGACCCGAAGTAATATTGATTTGGAACTTCATAGGCTGCCTGTCGTGATGGGTACCTCCAGTACATTGGTTGGATCAATGGTAAGCTAGACTGGAAACCGGAAACATTCATGGAAAAGATATAGGGTACAAGTCGATGACGAAGCTGCAGAACGGCGCGCATGGCTATCTCGCTCTCAGGGCGATATCGCCACGGCTCCTTGGACATCCAACGGCTGTCACAGGAGTGCAAACGTAATATTGGCGAAAAAGCGCCAAACTGCACCCAGCGGACTGTGAGTTCATCGTCGCGATATCCCCAGGTATGGCCTCCAAGATCGTGGCTCCACCACCCGTAGCCGATGTTTGAGGCTGTAGCTGTGAACTCGGGTTGGAACTTAAGTGAATCCCATGATACAATGGTATCTCCAGAGAATCCAACCGGGTAGCGATGACTCCCCGGGCCAGCATACCTAGAGAATATGATGGGACGTCCTCTATTAGTGTGTTGTCCTGCGTCGAGAAACTGGAAGTGATTTAAGAGCCACAGAGGATCTATGCCGGGAATGCGAGAGATTGAGCCTTGTTGCCAGTCAATCCACCAGAAATCACAGCCCTGTTCCTCTAAATGTCGATGGAGCACATTCAGGTAAGCGTGCATGAACTTTGGTGATGTAGGTTCGAACAAGATGGGCTTGCGGTTGGCCGTATCGTGGCCGAGAACTCGTGCCATTTCCTCATACATGTCTTCATGGCAATGAATCCCCGAATGTGGATGGTCGTTCAACGAAGTTTTTAGCCTCTTTTCGTGCAGCGAATTCATGAATGCCTCTGGATTAGGGAATAGAGCTCTGTTCCAAGTGTAGCCAGTCCACCCGCCGTGAGGAACTTGGTCACCTTCACGAGATGCCAGTCCATATCGATGACAGCAACCGAGAGGGGTATATCGTGCGCTCTAAACTTGTCCATCAAGTCTAGGTACTCGGTTGCGGTGTAAACATGATATCTACTCCACCAGTTCCCGAGACACCATCGAGGCACTATCGGTTGACGGCCAGAGATGGCATAAAATGATTTCATGGTCCCCTTATAGTCGTGGGCACAGCAGAAGAGGTAGCCATCAATACGGGTACCGGACCGGCGCGGGGCTACAAACCCAAGGCCATCGAAAAGCATACTTTCGCTATCATCTAGAGCTGCAAAACCCGCTCGAGAAAGAGCACCCGTGCCCATATCTAACCTCCCATCTACATTGTCCAACGTTCTTGCGGTACCGCCAAGGTTTTCTAGTGGTGGATCGCCGTAGCGCCATTCACTCAGCATGTCTGTCAACTTGCTCGCAAATGAGACCAAGAAGCCATTGGAGATAAATTGCTGTTTGTCGTATGTCAACTGAAAAGCAGGCGAGAATATCTGGAGCTGAGATTCTTGATCCTCAATTCGAAAATTTGGTTTGGGAAAATTTCGGTTGATGGCGAATGTCGATGCTCTGTCTTCGAAGACACCGTCTTCTGACCATTCGTATCTTAAAACTCTGTCGTCGATTATAGTAAACCGATAGTTTGGCCCGGTGACTGTCGACTCTGGGTTCGCAACAGGGTCACTTGGAAATTTGTACTTGTTCATGTTTTTTCCTTCACTATTGACACTCAATATTCACAGAATCGTGGAACGAAAGAAGTATTGGAGCTCGCAGAATTCTTTGGGCCAGGTAATGTGACTGGAGCCTTGTAAGTGACACAGTGGGAGAGGTGTACTGCATATTTACCTAAAATAACTAGTATGAAAGCAAGCAGTCAATCAAATTCAATACCGGCAGTTGAATTTGTGGCTTTGATTGTGTCCTTTTTGTCCACGGAGCGGGAGAAGGGACACTCTTATCCACTGCGTACTATGGGACATAGTTACATAGGTGGTCTGTGCTCCCGACTTGCAGCTAGTCCCGTCCCATTTTCAGCAGTACAGAATAACTACATTTAATTAGCCGACATCCCACATGGACGAATAGGTTGAACGGTGACTTGCATATCTGAGCCTACGACCATTACCGTATTTGGAGGACATTGGAGGACATCATTTGCTGAAAAAGATTGGCATGGTATCACCACTTTCGTCGAGCTCCCGTTTCTGATACGCAACCACTTAGGTCTAATAACAACACGGCCGAGATGCGGGCGCTACTTCTGGTGTGTCTGCTCGCACAACCTCTGGTTGACTTATGCATGTGCTCTGCTACCCCGCTTTCTGGAATACGTCCAATCATCTATCTAAAAATGACAACGCTGAGTGCGAGGCGTTATTGTTTTTACCTGTTCGCAGTCTCTCGACCGTATACCCCAAAAAAATATTGGGAGTATCTCCCTTCCTACACTATGATTCGCGAGTCTAGATTCACCGGTCTCGCATCCCCCATAATCCCTGCGCAAACCTCCCTACGAAGACGAAAAGCAACGATAGAAAGGCTGAGAATTCCGTAGAGCACCCCGAACCCAGAGTCATTTAATACATGTATATCTCCACAATGCATAGCCCCACTCCTAGATACCTTATCAAAACACCATCTGGACCCACCGTGTGCTTGGCATCTTACAGACAACATGGATAGATCTCCGAGTGCTAGTATCGTATCGCCCCCAATCCAGACTGCCGACCTCCCTTCAGCATTGGTTTACCAGTTCAAGCGTTTGCGTGGTCCGACGGAAGTTCGCCTATTGAAGATATCTAAGCCAAACCCGCAGCATATTCTTTCGAACGCTGTATCGGCGCAATTTGAACGAAGTCACCCTGCCCCCATCGAAAACGAGGATGGCGCAGGCTACTCAATCTTACATGTTAATATTGAAACCGCACCAGATTACGAGGCTGTGTCTTATGTATGGGGAAGCACGCACAAGTCACATCGGATTGCACTACTCGATGGTCGAATAATCCTCGTGACAGTTTCCGTAGCCTTCGCTTTGCCCCACCTTGCCAGAGTGTGTAAGATAGGTTACCTTTGGGTTGACCAAATCACGATTGACCAGTCCAACCTCTCTGAGCGCAACCACCAAGTGAAGCTTATGGGTCAGATATATAGCCAAACAGCTCGGTGCTTGGTGTGGATGGATGACGGCGAAACACTTGAGATAGCGTCTGACCTAGAGTTAGCATGGGATTCTGATGCCGGGCTAGAAGTCCGCCGGTTTTTGCAATCCTTTGGCGACAAAGACACGCTGCAGTCGCCACAACTTACGCCATCTACGTCACCAAACGAGGTCGTTTGGCCTTCGTTAGCATTACGAAGAACGTCTTCACGGGAATATTCGAGAATAAGGGAGCATCTTCTGTGGTTCCTTGAACATCCCTGGTTCAGGAGAACGTGGGTTTTTCAGGAATTTTTATTGCCGAAGGATTCTCTGTTTGTGATCGGATTTTTGAATTACCGAAAGAAGTGGTCAAGAATGTTTTCGATCCTGGCTATCCGCGTTCCGCTGCATGGTTTGAGAGTCTTAAAGACAAGCTTCATCTCGACCCAGGACATGCTTTGCTCTTTCAAAGAGCTCCTGGATTTGAGTTCCTCCTGGCCATCTCCCAGAGCCTCCACGTCGGAGCGACCTCACTTTTAGACCCTCAGCGTACCTCATTCGTTAATTATGAGTCACTTTGTTTTACGGACATCTTAAAATTCATGGCGTCAAGTCAAGTACAATACGCTCATGATCATATCTATGCCTTTCTCGGGCTAGCTCCCTTTCTCCTACGACATATAACAGTCGACTATACGCTTTCAATCGAAGAAACCTTTGCAACAGCGATAAAGGCGCTCATCAAAGAGTCTGGAACTCTGGACTTTCTGGATCGCCTGCCTTTCACTGATCTTAGTAAGTCAAAGCTAAGGCTTCCTTCATGGGCTCTTGATTGGACAGTTCGATACGTTCAAGCCCCTATACTAGCTCACGATAACCTTTTCGAAGCCTCAGGAAGTGGATTTGGACTACCTTCAATAGAAAAATGCAACCACTACAAGTCCTCTTCATCGAAATGGGACGAGTTGAATGTCGCCGGCAGGATAATCGACACAGTTTGCTGTAAGCTTGCGCCCTTTTCGGTGTATCAAACCACCTCAAGTTTAGATATTGATCCTTTTCACACATCGGCATGCCTACCGTGGGAAATGTCGACACTGGAGAGGTTCACGGATCAGATGATGGAATTTGGTATTTCAGATATCGGAGAAGGTGGGAGAAAGGCCCTCTTGAAGACTCTTTTCATGGATGGAGTTTTATGGGCAGCGCTCGATGCTCATAAGTCCAGTATTCCTCTCTATCGAACAGGTAAGATAGTAATCGGTCCATTGTGTTACTACGAGAGGATGGACCGAGTTATATCAGTGTTGATTGATCCAAGCACCCAACCAGATTTCGATAATTTACCCCACGGCGCTACGCTACAAACATTGCATGAGCTTAGCAAGATCCAGTATTGCAGACGAGTTGTTTATTGCAAGGCTGGAAGATTTGCTCTTGCAATGGATTATGTTGACAAGGGTGACAAGATCGCTCTACTTCATGGTGCGAGGGTGCCGTTCGTTCTAAGGCCTAGACCAGATGGGAAGTTCAACCTTATTGGCCAATGCTATTATGATGGTGCCATGTACGGAGAAATGGCAGATCTTAATGAAAGCAATGGTAATATCTTTACACTTGTTTAAATAATAGTATACCATGTACTGGGCTAGTTAATCTTGGAATGTTGGTTAAAATGTAGTATATACAAAGAAAATTAAATCACAATATTAATGTAAGGCTCTATAGGTAGGAAGATAGTCTTAGTCGCTCGGGGCTAGAGTTAGATAGGAGAAAGCATGGTAGGACTATCTGTATTAAACTAGTTGATAGATTATCTGTAACGGTACTCTGGCCCAGCAGGATCGAGGTAACCTCCGGGCAACGCCTGGAGGTCACACGGGCTACGGTCTCACATGCTCGTCCTGTTCATTTCGCTCAACCCCCGGGCAGAGCCCGGAGGTGGCCCGGACCATGGCTGGCCAACGTCCCTAGCTACGGTTGGCGCGTGGCCACCCACAACATATATTCTACCGGGATTCACGAGAGCTCCTAACTCTCAAGGACTTTTCTGTTCTACAATCGAACCCATGCTTCTACTACTCTCATATTTTACCTTCCTGCCTACGTGACCTCACATTGACGCCCACATCAAGCCACATCCAGCGGGCCGCAAAACAGCGCATCGTGAGACATATTAGGCATCGATCCCGCGGCCCGCTGACATATGACCGCACGCTACAGTCTGCAGCGCGCAATACAGCGCACAATGCAGTGCCGGCCTGTCGATGACACTTGCCCGCTTGAAACGCCTGGTGGCAAGAATGTCGATATATGACATTGCATAAGTTAGGTATTAGTGGGGCATTAAGCTATTGCACCTTTTCACCTATCCCGGATGACAATAAAGCCAAATCCAAGGGCCGGGCCTTATACCACAAAATTCAGTCAGACTGGCATCGACGATGTTTCTACTCGGTACAAGCTTCATGGGTCTCCGATTCCTTGAACTCGGCATCAATGTGCTAGAGTGTCTTCCGACTTCGGCTCCCTTTAAGAACGCCATACGCCACGGCAGAGGTACCGACTATTGCCGTTTATCCTGGGTCTTGCAAGCAATGGAGAAGTTGGAGGCATCTCCAACTCTCAACGACCTTTTCATCCACATATTTTGGGAAAACTTTGTCTACATACGCAAGAAGAAAGCCGGATTTGAGTTTAGCCCACTCTGGACAAAGGTATGTCGGGAGAAAATCCAGGAAGCGTTCCTCGACAATCTATCCATGATGCCCGTAAAGAATGTCACAGATTTTAGCACAAAGGAGGAGACTATGCTTACATCCACAGAGCCAGAATTTGATAGGGAAGAGCTTGTCGATATGATTTCTAAATATCAAAGACCCCTCCTACCTAAAAATTACGCTTATATTATTATCTTCACGCTTAAGTTACAAAGAACCTTCCTTTCAAGTAAAATAATATTCCCTCGCTGCAGCAACACTATAAAGCTCTTACTACTTATAATACTTATAGAGGGGCCATATCCGCACCTGAGAGGCTTTTAATGGCCTGGTAAGTCATCATCAGCCTTGTGTCTGCTGTTGTGGCTGTGAGAAGTCTTGGCAAGCTGGCCGACCCTTACCCCGCGGCTTTGCGATCCAACTCAACCCTGGCTATTCTACTGTGTGCCTCCCCGTCAACCAACTCACCTGTTGTAGATTCGCCACCTCACAATGGTGTGCCCAGTGCGGGCCGGCCACCCTCCCAGCTAGCGTGATTACGAAAGTCAAGAGTCGCTCGGTGCACGACGACGTATATTGATCTAGAGCAGCCAGCTCCAGCCGCAACCACCTTCCCTGCCATCGATCACCCGCTCGAGGACTATGTCTGAAAGCAAATCTCACTCGTTCCTGAAAGTTTGTTGTTGCTTTGGACCCTTAAAACGGGAGAGGTTAAAGGGGAAAGATTATGGCAGCCGGTCCGAGGACAAGGTCGCACTACCGGCCCCGTCCGCCCCGCCCGTAACTCCGTCCAAAAGCTCTGCTCAAACAAAACCCGCCATCGAACCCGAGCAACTCTGGGACCAAGCCTACGACGACCTCAAAGGCGATGAGCCCAAATTATTTGCTTTCTATGAGACGATCCTCTCCAATGACCTCGGCAGAGCCGAAGGGGCCCAGGGAAATATTATTGAGCAGACGGACGGGACGAAGAGACGATCCCAGATGGAGCACCTTCTTGATACTGGCTTAGAAAACACAAGGAAGCTAGCCGAGGCTGAAGAAAAAGTGGGCGATACCATAAAGATTGTCCTCTCCGTTAAGGAAGCAATAGGTAGCGGTCTGCAGGCTGTTCCGATAGCTGCCCTTGCGTGGACTGGTATCTGCATCGTTCTACAGGTAAGTGTATCATCCTATAGCCAAGTACCTACTGTAACCATATCGTCGTAGGTTTTCCAGAACTCAATCGACGAGACGACAGTAAATCGAGAAGGAATTGCCCACGTCATCCGAAATATGAAGTGGTACACCAGTCTCTCGAAACTCCTTCTTGATGAGAAGTCTCAGAACGATGAACACTTTGTAGAACTGCGAGGGCTCCTTGCGGATCGGCTACTGGACCTATACAAAACACTCCTCATGTATATTATCAAGAGCACTTGTGCATACTACCGAAATCCTGTTGTGCGGCATCTCCGGAACCTGGTCAAACTTGATAACTGGAGTGGAAGCCTTGACGATGTGATCAAAGCCGAGAGTTCTGTCAATGCCGCCGCCAGCGACTTTGGAGTTAGGCAGGCCAATTCCTACCTCGGACTGCTTGTCAACTTACACATTTCCAAGGCACAGGACGAAGTTATGCAAAGGTTATGTGTGACAGATATGACGGCGGAGATCGAGTCCCTGCAAAAGAGGAAGGATCGCTTGCTTGCAGACTCCTACAAATGGATTCTCGATAACCAGGAGTACAAGGGTTTCACCGACTGGCAGCACGGGAAAAGGCTCCTTTGGATTAAAGGCGACGCAGGCAAGGGGAAGACGATGCTTCTTATTGGAATTGTGACTGAGCTTTCGGCCGAGGTGGAATCACACTTTGACAAATCTCAACTGTCCTACTTCTTCTGTCAAGGCACCAATTATAGGCTCAACACGGCAACCGCTATTTTGAGGGGACTGATATGGATGCTCGTACGCCAGGAAAAGTCGCTCATACGCCATTTGGAAGAGTTTAGGGACCTCGGGTCAGCACTTTTCGAAGACCACGCGGCGTTCTATAACCTGAAGAAAATTCTCTCATCCATGCTCGAGGACGAAGCCTTGGGAAGAGCATATCTCGCCGTTGACGCTCTGGATGAGTGCAAGAAGGAGGAGCCCGGCCTAAAACAGCTTTTAGAGCTGATTTCCGAGATGTCGGAGAAAAACAACAAAGTCAAGTGGCTGGTGACCAGTCGAAACGAGACTTACATTGAACAAATTCTCGACAAAAGTGAGTCCAGAACAAGAATTTCTCTTGAGTTGAATGCAAATTCTGTGGCTGATGCTGTCAACTCTTATATCGACCATAAGATGTTGGACCTCGCTGCAAGATTCGAGAGAACCTACAGGGGCTGTGAGAAAAGCATCCTTGAGGAAGTTCGACAAGTCCAAGACCACGTAGCCGAGGAGCTTCGCCGAAAAGCCGACGGCACATTTCTGTGGGTGGCGCTTGTCTTCCGGCAAATACAGGACAACCCCGACTGTGGCGCTGACGAAGTTCTCGAGTTCGTTCGCGAGTTACCTCTAGACCTTAAGGGAATATACGATCGGATGATGCGAAAAATCATTGAGCAGAAGGGTGCTTTGTCCCAACACAGCAAGGATGTGCTTTTAATCATGGTCAATGCTTATCGCCCACTCCAGCTGTCCGAGTTGGTAACGCTGGCTGCGTTACCCCATTTAGCTGCTCATCAGAGCATCGTAAGGTTTTGCGGCCTCCTTACTGTCAAGGAGGATGATAAGACTGTCTTCTTTGTTCACCAGTCGGCGAAAGACTACCTTACTGAGCATGCAAAGTCACAGATCTTATCCGAGATCTTCCCCCGTGGTCGCTCAGAAGGACATCCAACGATCATATCGCAGTCACTCAAAGCTATGAAAGCCAAATTACGAAGAAATATCTACGATCTAGAGTATCCAGGTTTTCCCATCACGAAAGTTCAAGCTCCTCATCCAGATCCCCTGGCATCGATTCGATACGCTTGTGTTTACTGGATTGATCATCTTTGCGAGATCGAAAGCGGCCATGACAGAGTGGGACTGTGCGACAACGGCCCGATCGACGTCTTTCTAGAGGAACACTTCCTTCACTGGCTCGAGGCTCTCTCCCTTCTCAAGACGACGTCTGAGGGGATACTTTCAATAGGAAAACTTGCCGATTTGGTTAAGGTTAGTTATCACTTGAACAAGGTAGGACGCTTAGAATAACGCGTGATCTAGAGAGCCTCATCTGAGTCCCACCTTCTGCGGTTGGTTCGGGACGCTCACCGATTCGTCTTGTCTAATAGAGGCGTCATCGAAAACAATCCTCTTCAGGTGTATGCATCTGCCCTTATATTTAGTCCGGCGCGCAGCCTAATACGGGACCTTTTCAAGGAGGACGAGCCTAAGTGGATCACGATAAAGCCGGCAATAAGAGAAAATTGGAATGCCTGCCTGCAGACGCTAGAAGGTCATAGAATCTCGGTCGCCTCACTGGCCTTCTCACCTGATTCGACACGGCTCGCATCGGCGTCGGGCGATTGGACGGTCAAGATTTGGGATGCAAGCAGTGGCCAGTGCCTACAGACGCTCGAGGGCCATAGCAATAGTGTCCTGTCAGTGACCTTCTCGCACGACTCGACACGGCTCGCATCGGCGTCGGGCGATATGACGGTCAAGATCTGGGATGCAAGTAGTGGCGAGTGCCTGCAGACGCTCGAGGGCCATAGCAAGCCGGTCTCTTCAGTGGCTTTTCTACATGACTCGACATGGCTCGCGTCGGCGTCGGGTGATTGGACGGTCAAGATTTGGGATGCGAGCAGTGGCAAGTGCCTACAGACGCTCAAAGGCCATAGCAGTTGGGTCAGGTCGGTCTCTTTCTCACGTAACTCGACGCGGCTGGCGTCAGCGTCGGACGACAAGACGGTCAAGATCTGGGATGCAAGCAGTGGCGAGTGTCTACAGACGCTCGAGGGCCATAGCGATAGGGTCCGGTCGGTGACCTTCTCGCACGACTCGACCCGGCTGGCGTCAGCGTCGGACAAGACGGTCAAGATCTGGGATGCAAGCAGTGGCCAGTGCCTGCAGACGCTCGAAGGCCATAACAAATGGCTCACGTCGGTCGCCTTCTCCCACGACTCGACACAGCTTGCGTCAGCGTCAGGCGACAACACGGCCAAGATCTGGGATGCAAGCAGTGGCAAGTGCTTGCAGACGCTCGAGGGCCATAGAGATACAGTCAACTCAGTGGCATTCTCACACGACTCGACACGGCTCGCATCGGCGTCGGCCGATATGACGGTCAAGATCTGGGATACAAGCAGTTGTGAGTGCCCACAGACAGTCGAGGGGCATCGCGATTATGTTATGTCGGTCGCTTTCTCACACAACTCAGCCCGGCTGGCGTCAGCGTCTGGCGATGGGACGGTCAGGATCTGGGATGCAAGCAGTGGCCAGTGCCTGCAGATGCTCGAGGGCCATAGCGATTGGGTTGACTTCGTGACCTATTCACAAGACTCAGAACGACTTGCGTCAGCGTCGGAGGATGGTATAGTTAAGATTTGGGACACAAGCAGTGGCGAGTGCCTGCAGACGCTCGAAGGCCATCGCATGTGGGTCACGTCGGTTGCCTTCTCCCACGATTCGACACGGCTCGCATCAGGATCGCGCGATATGACGGTCAAGATTTGGGATGCTGGCAGCGGTGCCTGCGTGCACACGCTCGAGGGCCACAGCGGCTTCGTCAACTCGGTAGCCTTCTCGCACGACTCGGCACGGCTGGCGTCGGCGTCGGACGATGAGACGGTTAGGATCTGGGGTACTAGTAGCGGCGCCTGCGTGCACACGCTCGAGGGCCACAGCGGCTCCGTCAAATCGGTAGCCTTCTCACACGACTCGACACGGCTCGCATCGGCGTCGGCCGATATGACGGTCAAGATCTGGGATGCAAGCAGTGGCCAGTGCCTGCACACACTCGATTCTAACATGGCCTTCGATAACATATCATTTGGTGCTAGTGGCTCGTGTCTTTACACTGAATTTGGCACTATCGCAATTGACGTGTCGCCAGTTTCCATTATGACACCGAGCATGGGTTCTCGAAATTCTCGATATCGAGGCGCGGCTTTAAGCGTAGACAGAGAATGGATCACATTTGATTCAGAGAACTTACTATGGCTACCGTCGGAGTACCGACCATCGTGTTGGGCAGTATCGGGGAAGACGATCGGCATCGGTGTTGGATCTGGAAAGATATGGATATGCCACTTAAACCCGACGAAGTTTTAGACCTTGCAGCGCGTATATGGATGTAACTAATTTGGTTATACTTTCATGATGTCTCTGTTTTACAGAAGTGTCTGGGGGTGAGTACATATACTCATGTATTTTACTGCACCGAAGCTTCGAGAGTCCTCTTAATTAACAGCCTGGCTAGGTACTATAACAGCTTTTATGTTTAAAAGATTTGCCCTGTTTAGATTTCAACAGAACCGTACACCGTTCTCACACTAGCAGGGAGGACGGCCGACCGCACAGGCTATACCCTTGTGAGGTGGCGAATCTATAAGAGGTGAGTTGGTTGGCGGGGAGGCATACTGTGTAGAGTAGCCAAGCTTGAGTTGGATCGCAAAGCAGTGGGGCTTAGGTCGGCCCGCACAGCCACAAGCCTGCTTGGCGGTCGCCGTAATTAACAATGTGATGATTATATAGCTGTTTCGCACTAGGCAGGATTAGTGATCGCTCCAGTTGGAGGTACAGATCGGGGTGGCGACCCTGCATGAATTTACTCATGAGGTCAATCGCATTATAGCCGCCCAATGAGGGTATAGAGATCATCAGGAGTATCCACAGGTGGCGAGACAGGGTATACAGCCAATGACAGCCAATATGCCTTCGCAGCCAAAATTTTGCGTACACCTTCATTTTTCATGTCAATTATATTGTAAAATTGTTCTTATGCCAATATGAAACCTAAAGGCTCTTCTGATACCTCTTGTGCTTTGCGCGCTGCTGTTATTACCCTCCGCATTGTTTGCAAGTACAACTTTGATGATATTGAGTCTGCTATTGGTGTCAAGAAATCTACTGCCAGCTTGATTGTGCGGCGCGCAGTTGACTTGGTTGGCAATGAGGATATTCTTGATCTGCTGGACCATACGAACTTGGAGAACAAAAGGGAGGCAGCTGGCAAGGCGGTGATCAAGGTGCAGAAATTCTTAGAGGAGTCAGTAATGATACAGGACGCGTGCTGGTGGTACCAAAAGGAGACCTAGGAGGAGGCAGTTATGAATTATACACCATTTAAAAATCTTACCTAGAACATGATAGATCGCATCTGCAGAACGCACCCTCATCCTAGTGGCTAACCTCCTCTTACGCGACACGTTGAGACCTTCAAACTGCCTCTCTCACAATCCCTCCAAGACCTCCACATGGAGTACGTCAACTAGTGCCTGTTCTGGCTTAACAAGGGCGCTATATTTGTCTTTACTAATAAGACGTACATTGCTGCTAGAGGACGTCCCCACAAGCAGAAACGTGTAACTGCAGTATTAGGAGAGCCTCCTAAGGAGAGAGCAGAGCCTACAGATCTAGTATATTTCAAGATTATGCAAAGGGGCGCAATGTGTGAGGATACTTGGGCAACACGTCCTTAGCTTCTGTGGGAGTGGGAGACGCCAGCAGAGAAGACAGTTTATGCAAAGGAGTTAAAGAATGAGAACTAAGATAATAAGGTCTTGCAAGAGGAGAGGCAGAACGCTGCAGAGAAGGTAGGCACAATTGAAAATAGGATCCTAGCTAAGGTTAATGTCAACGTTTAGCTTTATAACCAGAAGCGTCATGCAGAGGGTTATACAGTTAGCATGCAACGTGAGAAGAAGGCATCACAGGTCTTTAAGCATAAGCCTATCCAGCGTGGTGAGAAAACACGTGGGATTAATTAGTTCCTATATCGCAAGTTTGTTCTCTATCCAAAGCTGTTCCCCTACTGTGTAGAGCTTCAAAAGCTTAATCCTAGCCGCCCTATTATTGTTGTGGAGGATGGAGCTCCTATACACTAGAAAGCTATTACAATGTGTAAAGCTGAGTACGGTATTCAAGGCATTATCTGCGCTCCGCACCCTCCCAATTCTCCTAATCTCAACATAATAGAAGGCGTGTGGGATTATGAGAAGGATATGCTAGATGGGAGATTCAATCGCTCTGTGAGCAAGGAGGCTGTTAAGGAAGGTTAGGCGTTGATAACTGATGAATGGGAGCGCGCGGATGGCAAGTGCAAGTAGCTGAGTATGAACTTCAGGGAGCGTCTCTTGAAGGTAAAAGCTCACGATAGGGATAACAACTACCATGGATGAGGCTCTATTACAATTACATATCGCCTTTGATATAAAAAATGAAGGTGTACGCAAAATTTTGGCTGCGAAGGCATATTGGCTGTCATTGGCTGTATACCCTGTCTCGCCACCTGTGGATACTCCTGATGATCTCTATACCCTCATTGGGCGGCTATAATGCGATTGACCTCATGAGTACGCGCGACAGCGGACACTGTAAGGGTTTAGATCCACTGGATCAACGGCACGACTACATGCGCTAAACCACTGAGCCAAAAGGCATGCACAAGTTGAATCAGCACGATTCAGCTTGCGTAGTCGGTATTTATGCATGTAACAAACACACTTGCGCCATTGCGCCACTCAAGCCCACACGTGGGCACATGCATGGGATCTATCCCATCACAGACACAAGGCTGAGGACGACTTACCCAGGCAATTAAAAGTCTCCCAGGTTCGGATAAGACCCCTCTAAGTATTATAAGTAGTAAGAGCATAATAGTGTTGCTGTAGCAAAGGAACATCGGTTTACGCGAAAAGAAGGTTCTTTATAACTTAAGCGTGAAGACAATAATAGGAAGGTATTTTTTATGTAGAAGGGGCCTCTGATATTAAAGAATGGCTATAGTATACGGCTTATATAGAATTGTGGTATATGCCAACGTGTGCGCTAAAATCGAGTTGCTTAAAGTCAAAGTACCCCTCCTTTGTCTCAGCACGGAGGGTGTCTCGGCACGCAGGGAGGCACGTTAGACGTTTGCTGAAAACTTCCAGATCTTTCGTACGATATAGGGTTCTTTGGGAGCACTGGAATCTAGCTTTTAGCAATACCTACATGTATTAATGAATGCACGTGTGCTCCTCTTTGTGTAATAGAGGGGGACGTGCGCGCTTTGACATGTCGTTCATAAGGCCTGCCGGATATGGCTAACGCCTCTCACTACTCTCGTTTATCCAACTCTATCTCAACCTACGCTATAGTTCGGCTTTGTTGCATTACACTCAACTTTTGCTTTGTTCTGGGTGCCAACCTCACGTCTCCCGTTCTGACTTTTGAAATATCACACATTGCCAACTTCCATTCGCACTTTCTGCACTCCACACACCACCTAAAGCGACAGCCATGTCTGCGAGTTCACCTCCCGCGCCCTCAAACCTGACTTACGAGCCTTCAAAGCCACCTTCGACATCATTAGATCCACCTCCTCCAGGTATTGATCCTCTATCCTCAGAGCCATCCAAACGTCATGCTATGCCTGAGAACCCACCTCCTGAACCCTCAGGCCCACCCACGCACGAGAACCACCCACCATTTCCTGACAAAAAAGGCCAACGCATACACGGAATTCCTCCGCAAACTCAACTAACACCTGCCCCCACATTGACCACACCTACACCACCAATCCTTAGCGCCCTCGTAGCCTCTTTAACAACTCCGACTACTCCAACACTTCTCGATAGCTTCCTATTCCCGCTGTTTTGCATCGCACTTATATACTTTATCAATATCCAAGCCACAGCTGTGGCATGCGCTGTTGCAGCTGGAGCGATGGGATTGCTGTACGTGTGCTGGATAGTGTATTCCGTTGTGAAGGGTGTTGTCGTAAGTGTTTTGGGAGGAGAGAACGGGGAACGGAGAAGGAAATAATATAAAGGGGAACCGAGGGAATTAGAATGGATTAAGAAGGCGGTACACATGGAAACGGGGTACTGAAAACGCGTTTAGAATACGCGGTTTGACTTAGATAAATCGAATGGATTCGTGGATATAAGACTTTGGAAATGCAATACCTTGCCCCTATGCACCGCGGATGAAACATCAAAAAAACTCATCTAAGCCTACCGAGCACTCTTCCCATGCTTGCTTTTCTTTAGTTTCTTGCTGCCGTCCTTGAAGCCTTCGATTTCCTTACGTGCTTCCTCCACCGCTCCACCAGCCTTCCTCTTTTTCGCTTTTGTTGTTTTGACGCTGACGACCATGCTGCTATTAGAATTGCCATTCTTCGCTGTCTTGCTGATGAGGCGTTCGGCATCTTCCCAGTCGGCGGCGCCGGTTGAGATCTCATATCTGTAAATTCATCATTAGCAAAGACTATGCAAGGTATGATCGGAATAATCTTACTGGCCCAATGGCAACGCATCGATCAATGCTCTAGCCCTCTCCCTCTCCTCTTTGTCGAACTCATCCCCACCCTCTTTCAATTCCTCATCCAGATCTTTCTCCAGCGGCCGAAATCTCTGTTCCGCTCCTCCTTCTATGTCAGCTCCATTCTCGTCAATCTCCATGGTTGCAGGCATTGTTTTCTCAACCGCATCTTCCACAACACTTCGGAAAGCTGTCGATACTTTTCGGATGACCTTGACAAACATGGCCATCAGCTGGCTCATGTTTAGGGACAGTTCTTTCTCCAAGTCTGAAAAGTCTTTTCGTTGTAGTCCCATGGCGAGCAGAAGCGCAGTTTGGACGCCACTCATCTTGACCAGGCCCTTGAGCCTTCCGGTGAAGTACAGAGAGGCGATCGAGGGTAAAAGATCGATGATGACATGGTAATCGAGCATGTTGTTGGCGTATGAGTCCAAGCGTTTGAGATCGTAGGCGCTGAACAAGCCATCCAATTCTGATTTCGTGATAGGCTTCGGCGCTAACTCAACATCTAGTTTCGATCCTGCTGAGGCGGATTCGTCAATCGACAATGCTGTGATAGAGGCAAAGTCCTTGAACTGGTAAGATAATAGAGAGATGAAACGTCGCTGGAAGTCTTTAGCGAAAGCGGCAACCCAGCTACCATCCGAAGAAGTGGTTTCAAGAGATCGTAGCATGACGCATGTGTGTTCACCGGTGAGTTCATTCGGCGTTTGTCGCAGATACACAGGAACGAATGCCGCGCGTTTCCAGAACTTGTGGAGTTGTGGAGTTAGACCATAGGAAACACCCACATAGTCTAGCTGTGGTGCTTTGAGTTCCTTGAGGTGGGCAAAAAGCGGAGGCATATCTTTCGCCTCTCGGACCTTCACCTCGTCTTTGAGCAGGGTTGCATTCTCTAATTCTTCCTCGGTCACCCTCCTCATTTCTTCCACCTCTTGTGGCTCAACTTCTGATAGACTTGCCAGTTTTCCGTCGTAAAAGTCGACGAGAAGTTCGAGAGCACGCGAACCGTAGCCCATGCTAATGTAATCCGGGTTTGTTGCTATCCGTACAACACGTGCCCCAGATAAACCAGCGAAATTCTCGTCCTGAAATTGCTGAGAGACGATCCACGGTATTAGATCACCTCCAGCGCGTTGCCCACGCCCGAGACTGTTCAGTACACTTTCCTTGCTGATCTGACCTTCGAGTGCTACCTGGATAACACATAGAGGTTCTGGAAGTTTGTTGTCTTCTGTGACAGGAGGGACGAGGACGAAGAGTTGGTGAGCTGGAGCATCGGACATTAATTGAAGATCGTTTGGGGAGTTTTTGTAATGACTAGCGACATAAAGTGCCATCATCTTTTGAAGGAACTTTTCAGCTGCTGGGTTGAAAGAAAAGAGGGTATCGCGGTTAACGTGAAGAAGCTGACATTCAGAGGGATGCGGACATCCTTGCGTGTTCATCTTTGACCGAGGAAGAGTCGCATCGAGACAGAGGACATCGTTAAGCCATTTTTCGACACTGTCACCTTGAGCGTATCGAATGGGCTCTGAGAGGGTGATTTCGCGGAGGGACCGGCCAGCCATAGAAGTTTCCGTGCCGTCTTTTGACTCTTTACCCGTCGAACGGTCTATCACGTGGTTCGAGCCGTTTGATGTTCGGCCTCGAGATTGTTCGCGAAGCTGCTGAATAAGTTTGAGAGATAGTGATCGACCAGTTCCTTCATAGCCGTTGATTGTGGAGGCCATGAACACCAGATACGGGCCCATGAGTTTCCTCACTAGGGGCAGCGGTATCGCTGCGGCCTCGTCAATAACGACTAGCTCTGCTTGACCAAGAGTGTAGGCGTCCTGTGGCTGAATATACTGAATAGTCTGTCGGTGCTGTCGGTGTACATTTACTCGGACGATGGCTTTGTTGAAGTCCGGATTAGTAGACTGCATAATGGTATAGTCCTGATGATCCATGTAGCCCAAAGCGTCGAATCCTTTGAATACAAATTCGAACAGCGTTTTTAGGTTCTCCGGGCTAGGAGAAGTGATGAAGATGTTGCTGTAGCCGTGCGCAACAGCAGCCGCAATTGCTACTCCGAGTGCTGCAGACTTTCCTCGACCACGAGCTGCAGTCAGTGTAACTGTGCTTGAGAGAGTCTTCTCCGCAATCGCTTCCACGAATGTGAGCAGGGCTTTGGCTTGATCCACCGTCTTCGCAAGTTTTATCAGATCTCCCACGGGTGGTGAGTCTGCCAAAGACTCCTTGATCTCGTCCAACTCTTGTGCTTTGGGCGTCTTGCCCTCCATATCAGGGTCTGGAGGTGCTATCTGCTTTACGTGTTTTCCACCAGATATTGGCAGGACGTTCAGCTCATCGTCCACCACCAAACACGCCTCGCACTTCCCAAGCGACAAAATAAATCGCTCGTTGAATCGCGCGACCACATCGCTATGCGCCTCGGTCCGGTATCTCGAATGGATGTCCATAGAGAGTGTGTATAGCTGCTTCAAGCTGCTCATGCCCTTCAGCAGCAGAATGACAAGTCCGCCTCCCTCGACTGTCTCTATTGTCCGCGCAAGCAGATTTGGCGTGATTGCCTCAAAGTCCTGTAATATGCACATGCCGTAGGTATTTCCCAGAATTTTCTCAGTCTCCTTGTAGTACACGTAGCGAATGTTCTGGGTCGAGACGAATAATTCGAAGGGGTCTTCGGTGTCGACATCGCGGATTCCTCGCTTGATCTCGCTTTTGATCTTCTTCTCACGCTTCTTCCGGTGACTGCACGGTGCATTAGGTGTGCTCGTCTTCGCAAGTTCATGTTCCGCACCTTGAGAATCCTAGGAGCTTGTTCTTGTATGCCCAAAGCACCGACTTGTTTAGCTTAACATCCACGTTTAGTAGAATGTGATAGAGATTGACGATGACATCTTTCTGGCGGTCGCCGACGACCACGAAGAAGCTTCGTTTCTTCTCCTACAAACTCGTCAGTTTCGATGCGCTACTCTGCAGATTGCACCCATTCATACCTGAGCCCCATTTCGAATCAACGCTGGTATACGAGCATCACTGCATTCTGATTAGCATCTACCAGGTCTTGGTACATGATTGTCCTCCATACATTGCTTTCTTTGGCATCTTCACAGCTCCGCAGGCTCCCCCGCCTCCTCCCGCTGAATTCGATCGGTATGCGACGGCGCAATTCGTGCGAGCTGGAAGAGTCGATTGCAGGTCCGTCCCGATGGCGATGTGCTTACCGAAGACTTTATATATCGTTGAAAGAAAGCGCGCACTTGTGGGTGGTTGTGCATTGAATGCAACTCGAACTCTTGGCCTCGAAAATTATTCTGGGCTGGCAGAATAAAAGATACGCTAAGTCATTTAAGGATAGTTCCAATCGCCGTGTTTACCGCCTTCAGCCTCATCTTCCGAACATCAGAATTTCATCACATTCATCACATTGACCGTGAAGGATCAGTTCCGTGCACGTACTATCAAGCCCCCTTTACTTCTATTTGTCACTATAACGACTGTGTCCAATGTCAAACACTAACAGTATTCTCCATCGTAAACCTACACTCTCCATTTCCATTTCCATTTCAATGCCCTTCTAAATCCCATTCTTCTTTAGGAACTCCAAAATTAACTGCCCAATCTCCGCCGTATTGGTCTCCTCCGCAAAGTGCCCTGCATCCAAAAGCTTCACCTCTGCTTTCGGCAAATCCTTCTTGAACGCCTCGGCACCCGGCGCGATGAAGATGGCGTCGTTCTTACCCCAAGCTGCCAAAAGCGGAACTTGGCTCTTTCTTAAATACTCCTGCCACTTCGGATACAGCACTACATTATTCCTATAATCATAGAGTAACTCCAATTGGATATCCTTATTTCCCGGTCGATCTAATAGCGCCTGATCAAGCGTATAAGACTCCGGAGCGATGGTACTCGGATCCTTCGTACCATCCACATACTGAGACTTCGTCCCGTTGATTTCAAGGAATGGTCGAATCGCATCTTGGTTCTCCTTGGAGTTGTTGGCCCAGAGAGCTTTGATCGGGTCCCAGAACGCGCCGAGGCCCTCGACGTATGCATTTCCGTTCTGCGAGATGATAGCTTGGATTCTTTCTGGATGCTTCGTCGCGATTCTGAACCCAGTGGGTGCGCCGTAGTCGAAAATGTAGATACTGTATTTTGCGGGTGGATGGGGGATCTTCTCGAGGAATTCGTCGATAGTGGAGGCTAAGGCGTCGAAGGTGTAGTTGTATGCTGATGGTACTTCTGTAAAGCCGTAGCCGGGAAGGTCTGGTGCGATGACGCGGTACTTTGGCGCGAGGATAGGGATGAGGTTGCGGAACTGGTGGGAGGAGGAGGGGAAACCGTGGAGGAGGACGATAGCTGGGGAATGGATAGAGCCCGACTCGCGCCAGAAAACCTTCTCTCCGCCCAGGAGCGTAAGATATTTGGTTACGGTGGTTAGGAAGGTCATGATGAAGTATCTCTTGAATTTGGACTATTGAAGGGTCAGAGGGTTGGTCTTGGTTATTGATTCAGAAATGGTTTGATGATCAAGGTGATACATTGTTTGTGGTGAGTATCGACCACTTTATACCCGTCCAGAGTCTATACGATAATTGATCACGTCTTCAGAGAATATAATGGCATCGTCATTCAATAACACGATTTGGCATCAACTCCTCTGCACCGGCCTATCGTATCCGTCCAAAAAGCAACCCGACATAATTCCTAACCCAGACACCAGATTACGAATTTAGCCTGCGACACCTCAGTAGGAAAGGTCAAGGATTCTGTCCATGGCCGCTGCAGCTCCAAGCCATACTTCGCAGGTTGGGCTCTTCATAGGAAGTTGTTCCGCACAAAGCGCTTGCCAAGCAGCTTACCATAGATTACTCATATTCGACGGAAATGTTCCCACAACAACAAATTCCGCGGCCGAAAGTAAGGAGATGTATCCTGAATATCTCCACAGCATCTTTAACGGCAGAGCGTTGTACGAAGAGATTCGGCAGCGACAAAAATATCTCCGCGGACCTCTCATGCCGATATTGCTCGTCACGCCGTTCTCACCATAACACCGTAACACTCGAAAACTGATCATTTTGCTCACTTACAACCTTCTCTTTCGCGGCTTTGCCATTCCGTCTCTGTTCAACAATGTTCACCATCAAAGATTATGCCTGTTTATCGTCCCGAATCAATTTATTTTTCCACTAGTAATACAAGGACTTGCCTCTGCAAAACCACCATCATTAAGGTCCAAATTCTGAATCTTGATATCGAAAATCTACCCTTTGCAAGTAGAAGCAAGGTAAAAAGGGGAGTATTGTAAGCCATAAACGCTCTCTAGTCCTTCCCCACACACGTACATCGTCCCCATACCTCCAATCATATCCATAGTAGGATCAGCCATCTCAGAGTATATAGCATCCCGTCTTTCGTTCCTTCCAACTCTTTACACAGCTTCTCCTTTTGCGGCTTGCAAAATCGAAAAAGCTGCCAAGGCAAATACATTGGTGCGTCGGACTCTTGGATTAAAGTTATCCTACCAACAGTTTATGCGCGGAAGAACCTAAAGTGGAATGGGCAAGTACCATGTTCGGTGCTGGGACGCTGGGTCCCAAAGGTTTATAGAATTCAATCACATGGCTGCGCTAGATCCCGACTGACATGTCAACAATGACACCTCAGGTGCGAATACTGCTAAAACTCAGCTCAGAGCCTTTCATGGTCGTTTTTCCGTTTCCTGGATGCTACCACCCAAAAGGGAAATGCGTATGGTTCCATGAGGGTATAGGAGTCTAGACTGAAGCCAAGATGAATCCCGTCATCTAGGAGAATGCGAGCCCAGTGCCAAATAGAGCGCATTAAGTCATGTTGTTGATGCTCGGCGAACTTTTAGTCTGGATTTGCAAGGCATACAAAGCTAGAAAGAGGTGGAAAACGTATATTTAGCTCAATTTGAACGCGAGCCTACTTCGAAGGTTTGCCAACAAAACAACATCAGCTCCTGATACCCTTAACCCTCTTAATGCTATACCTACCTCTTAACGTTAGATTCTGGTTCGCTATTTCCTGTTTTATTGGTACTATTGAAACTTAGATCTGGCGCTCTCAGTGACAAATGAGCTGGTATGCTCTAGTTTCTTCGCTCGCCCTGATGCCTTTGAGCTACCTCACAAGCTCCAACCCCAGAAATCAGCTCCCTAAACGCTCTTAATGAGCGGGCCAACTGCGTCATCAACTCTGCCATGGTCGACGTCTGGCACGAGAATGGTTTCTCTCGCTACCGTACCGCCTTTTCGAAATCTTTTTCGGGTACTCTAGGAGACAATGTGAGCAAAACGTACTATGTCAAGTTCAATAAACCATGCAGTGGCACGCCGACTAACATCCAATGCTGGAAATCGGATAAAGGGTGGTTGGTGAACTCGAGCTATGCGCTTGGTGCTAGCGGTGATGCTTTGTATATAGTTGTCTCGGAAGTAGCCGTATTGAATTAATAAAGCAGACTGGGTGTGCTGCTGGCTGAGCATGAGTCCCCGTCACATGCATAGGAGAGCAAAGATCGTATGGGAGGTTTGGTGGTGGTAGGGCTGAATAAGGATAACGCGAGATAGGGATCGATCCTCCAGTGAGGATGTGGATACTACCTTAGTATGCTTACGTACCAAACCTATACTTATTCTTTCCTCCTACCCAAAAGCCCTTAATTTTTTTCTTAACCCTTTCTTTCCTCTCTCTCTTCTTCTCCTCATTCTTCTCTGCATTCCGCTTAGCCGATATACTTGACCATCTCAACGTCAGTGCCGCCGTCCTCCAATCATCGCCCTCTCTCACCTCTCCACCATCTAACCCACTTTCCTCAATCCACCCCTCCACCATCCTCCATCTCTCCTCCTCACTCCCAATCACCAACTCAGCATGATCACTAAACCCACCACCGAGACTCCGATAATAGCACAGCCGAACAATATCCTGCAGCCACTCCGTCTCACAGTTATACTGTTCCTCATTCCTCCCCTTCCTAGCATCTAACAGCCTCTCGACACACCTCTCATTCCCGTCCACCGAACCCCACGCATCGACAAAGAACTCTGGACCTTCTTGCAAGATGAACCAAGAGTACCAATTACACAATTTTCCACTCCCCGGCCTGTGCGGGTCATACTTATACGTTTTCACGCCTGCCCTCGTACAATACAAGACTGCCGTACAATATGACTTGGAGTGGTAGTAAGCTTTCAGCCCCTCATCGTCCAAGGCGCAGATATAGTTGTACTGCTGTCTGGCAATGTCATTGTCGGTTTCGATTGTGGGTTGGGAATCGGTGGATACATCAGATTGATATTTCGAGGTCCAGGAACGAATTCCTTGGCGATCACAAGGTGATCCCCCTTTGAAAATGCTTGAGAGGTGCCAGATGATGCCAAGGCCCACGACAATATAGTCGAACATGTCATGGAAATGCATCCGTGGATAATATGATTCAGAGGCGTTTGCTTCCTGCGGTGTTATAGTAGGTTCATCCCGCAGCGCCATTGCGGCGATCCATTTCGCAGTGCGGATCCGTTGATCGAGCTTGAATGCGATTTGCAACGGTGTTTTTTTAGGAGCGGCTATTGAGAAGCATTTCCAGATTGTTTTGTCGTGTTGTAAACGGATCGTTGAGACAATAGAGTTGCTGTACGCTTCCATTAAAGCGTAAAAGGCGCGACAAGCGAGGCGCATGTTCTGCATCGTCCGAACATCGGAAGCGAGCATAATTTGGAGCATAATTGCATCTGGGAGCCATTTTCGAGCCATTTACCTTGTGTCAAGGTCGAGAGGAGTGAAGAGCCGAGCATGGGCAGGATATAAATAGCTTGATGGGCTGGGGGGCTGTGCAGGTGCAGGCACCCACATGTGGCAGTGCTCTCGTGTGTATAATAATGTAGAAGGCTGCGGCAAGAGTATCTCCTCCTTAATGGTAAATAGTTATTAGAATTTAAATCTTTGCCCCGACGGCCACGGCCTTGCTGTTTAAGACCCGTCATATCCTGTCTTAAACATCTCCTCACTTATCGTATTCCCTCCGGCTAGCTGGAGCAATATCCAGCCACTACTTGGTATACGTGTCGATGTCTAGAAGCACAAGAACGTTGTAACGCTTGAGCTAATCTTTAATTTGACCAGTGCAGAGATCAACAGCGGGAGGGCGGCGGCGGAGGGCGGCGCGACAGTTCGCATACGACACGCAAATTTTCTTCCAGAAAGACTCAACAAGGCCATATTTGATATTTAAGTTTGATTTTGATGCCCGGATATATCAAATGTATATCCTTTTCGAGCATTCATCGACCAGACCACATATAAAGTGCTGGGCGCTGTTTTGGTTAAGGAGGGGATGCTGTAGCGAAGAAAGGGAGAGATCCTGCGTGAAAGGAGTTATATAACCATACACAAATTTTACGTCCAGTTCATATTCTCAGCTTCTGCCTCCTGTGCCTAATTTCGACAACTACTGCACTCGAGATCGATGATTAGCTGCTGGCCACCAGACTTGGGCCAATGATTCTTGGAATATATAAGACGCCTCTCGACCTCGATATTCGTCTCTCTTCACAGCACAACAATTCTGAGGTTGCACTAAATTTGGCACAATATCAACGCATTTACATTTGGGTTTGTTCGCCTTTCCACAATACTGAGACGAGGCGTTGATGAGTGGAGATTGTGGCGAGAGACGCTGCGAATAGTAGTACCCCTATTATTGTGAGACTAAAAAAAATTAGATTATGATTTTCGCATGGAGTGGCATTGTGTTTTACAGCACATGATGCAATACTAACGAAAACATTTTTTCAGAAACCGCACTAAGGTCAAAATTATGTTTTATTTGGGAGCAGGCAAGCAAACAGATAACACATGGAGTAATGTTAGAAGGAATATATAGAAATTCGCTGGAATTATGCAAGACATGATGGTGAGTATCATAAGCTATGGACAGTTAGTACTACTCCTCGCACCAACCATCAACCACCCCTTTCACTCCTCCAACCCATCATAAACCAACCCTTCCATCCCCGCCACAAACTCTACCCAGACCTCATCATTCCACGGGAAATAATTCGCATTCACAACAACTACAATTCCCTTCTCTCCATCAACCCAAAATTCTGTATTCGCAGCTCCATACCAATACACGCTCCCCTTGCTCCTTCCCTCGGCCCCGTTTTCTAGTACTTTATTTTTCCCTTGAATTCCACATCCGAGACCAAAACTTCCTTTTGGATCTATATATTCAGATTCCAGGTCCCCGGGAAATATCATGCCTGGGATTGCTGAAGGGACATAGCGAGAATCGTTGCGCAGATGCGGTGGGAGCTGCGGGGAGGTAATTTCGACGATAGAGGAGGGTTCTAGAACGCGGGTTCCGGTAACAGGGTCGATGCCGCTGTTCTCAGGGAGGAGGATAGTGAGCAGGCGTGCAAGTTCAGAAGCTGTAGAAACGAGTCCTGTGCCCAAAGGATATGAGTGATACTTCCCCTCTGGAAATGCTGTCTCTCGCTCCCTCTTCTCCAGAACTAGCCCATCAAGAGCAACGAACGTGCCATCAGTCTGTCTAAAACTCCTCGGCCAGAACGCATTCTCACTCCCCGCTCTCGTCGTAATATCCCCACCATACTGCTCTTCATATCCCGTCCTCGCCAATCCAAGAGGATCAAAGATGTTTTCTTCCAAGTACACCTTAAGCGACTGGTTCGTAATCCGTTCAATAAGGACAGCAAGCCAATCAAAGCCCTGTCCATAATTCGTATGCGTGCCCGGCTGCCACAGAAGTGGAGAGTCGAGAATCTGGCAGTACGGATCTATGACTTCGTTTCGGTTCTCCCAGCCTTCTTTCATGTATTCGTTGAGCAGGGGGTTGAAGTACGTGTGTCCGGTTCCGTTGGTATGGTTCATCAGCATCCTGGGCGTGACTTTCGTTTTCATGTCTTCGAATTTCCAGAGCTTTTCCCCTGTTGGAGTCTCTTCGAAGCCGAGAAGGATTTTCTTTGATGCGAGTTCGGGGAGGAGTTTTTCAATGATGGCAGTGTCGTCTAGAGAAACAAGGTTGCGCTGGACGAGTTGCATGAAAGCGATTGCGCCGATGATTTTAGTCGCGGAGTATATCATGAACAGTGAGTCTGAGGAAAGCGGGACGGAGCCGCCAGATGCGTGGCTAAATATTGTATTGTTATTTGCGTCAGTGATGTGGAGGATTACGCCCGGGATGGCTGGACTTGTTTTGGTTGTAGCATTGTTTATGTATGTTTTCAGGCTTTTCGCAGCATCAGGGGTAATCGAAGGTGGCGCCATATTTGAGGGTTGTTGAGTTGTGAGCTTGGAGGCTTTGCTGTAAATATAGAAAGCACGAAAGAGTATTTATAGGGAAGATGGCGAGCGAGGACCTAGAATTTCTAGTTGAAGGCTTTGAAATAACACCAGAATTGGATAGAAAAACAGTAAAACTAATCTATAAATAGAGCAGATAGAGTAAGCGACCAAAGAAGATAATACTCGCTTCTATGTGCACGTAGACAAGTCATTGTTGGTATTGAAGTGTTTGAGAAAATTGGGCAAAGTAGGATACCATAACTCATCCACTAAGCACAGAATTTCATTCTCAACTAATCGCAAAATCTCTCTAAATAATTGTCGAATAACCTTGCAGTAAGGCTGAAGTGCAGAAACCGCTTGTAACTTGATGCTGTTGAGTAAGCATGAGGGAATAATCAGCAACTTGCTTTCTAAGACTGTTCAATGCTCTCTCTTCTTTATGCGCTGTTGCGTTGCCGATCTAACGTGAATATCGAGTGTTTATCCCTGCAGCGATCTGCCGGATAATATTGCCGCGAAGTTGCCGGCATTGGGCAGTGGAGAAAGCAGTTGGTGTTTGTACAGTTACTAGAGAAACCGGCTTCCCTTCTCGAGCAGTTTCGATACCACATGTCAACACAAGTTTTGACATCACTGCCACAATTCTGCCACAACTCCAGGCACGTGACTGCACTATACAACAGAGTAGATACGCCTGTATTGAGAATCACGTGCAGGCGGGCCTCGGGCTTTGACAGGGAACCTCAACGTCGTGATGCATACCAAACATACGTGTTTGTATGGCAAATAGCTACACTACCATGCGTGGGAATATCTCCAAACCTAAAATACAATATTATTATACGCACTGCCATTACCTGACCCCATTTTAAGGGCTGCGGATGGACCTATGCCTCTGAGAGACTTGATCGCGTCTCCCCAATGGAGCAGCAACTTTCTAGCGCCGCACCCTCGAGCGCTCCCCTTTTAATTCTAACTACCTTGACCTTGCCGTCCTTTTCAAACATATCAATCCTGAAACCTATTAGGGCCGTGAGAAGCATTTTCCTGAAGGATCTGTGGTGGCTAAGGCGCTTCAACGCGTGGCAACTTAGGACAAGAAGCATAAGGATTCGCTGCTAAAGAAAGTTATACACGCGGTAGAGGAGTATGAGAACGTAAAGATACTATACACAACGGGCTAGAAGGTGTTAAAAGAAGTAGCAGAGATTGTTAAGAGAGCCCCTCTGCTCCGCCACGACAACCAAAAGGTACGAATAATCAACACCAAGTTGATTCGTGTGTGGAATAGTATATTTACCGTCACAGTTGACTTTTTTCCACCTTGAAGACTTTCCGGAGGCTTTGCGGAGGTTTTCAGGAGACTTTCTTGCACGGATGGCAAATCCTCGAAAATCCACGTGATTCTCAATCCACCCGCCTAAGTATATCACAGTCGGAGGTTACAAGAGTGTAGCCAGAGCGAGTCGACCGTTTTCTCTGCTGTTAGTGGTAAATTCTCGCCACTGCAGGCCCCTTTGCACTGACAGATCACAGCTAAAGGACAACTTTCTGAAGTATCTTCCATGTACACATTTATGCTGCTGACAGTGACCTGCACTAGCATGACGCAACTCGCAACATCTCTCTCAATCTCAAAGAGATGACTACTGAGTATCATCTCTTAATAAGTACATATTAGGCTGTATTTCCTCAAAAACGATGTAGCAAGAGCGGGCTAGCCCTCTTCACTACTAGTGTCGCTTTATAGCTGAGTCACGTTTGCGGCTACCTAGACTCATCGGCAAGAAGGAGAGGTGAGCATCGGCTAAATGTATTTCCGATGCGTAAGCGCCGACCTCTGCGCTACTAGCTCAGGGCTTTACCTGATGTCGTACCTATGCTCTGACTCTCTCTGGGAAGCCTGCATTTCGATACATGTATTTTACCTCAAGGCGTCGAGACGATGGCCGAAGCGCTAGCCGTGGTCGGCATCATCGCCAACATCATTCAACTGGTTGACTTCGGCACCCGGGTTCTAAACAGGCTTAACCAATATCAGTCTACATCAGTGGAGATGCCGGAAGCGTTCCGTCACATCAAGTATGAGTTGCCTGTATTACTAGATGCCCTCTGTCAGACAAAAGCCGCAATCGTTGCCGGATCGTTGCAAGATGAAAGTAAAAGGGCACTTCTTCCAGCGGTGGAAGGGTGTAGCGTGCAGATAAAAGCGCTAGACGAAGTAATTAAGAAAATGCTGCCTGCATCAAGTGATTCTTGGGCTGGAAGAGGCAGGAAGGCCCTGCGGAGCCTCCGGTATGACGCCAAGGTGGTGAAGATAACAGCAGTAATTCGAGGCTATGTCCAAACGCTGACATACCATGCCGCCGCTTCATCGAAACTTTCAGCAGGTAATCACTCTTTTATGTCCGAAGTAGCTTCGATCCACCCTAACCGTCCGTCTCCAGGCCACACCCTACCGCCTCCCACCCCTTCCTCGACGGTCCCCTTCCGACGCGACGACGATTTCGTCAGTCGCGATAGCCTTACCAAGATACGCCAGATCTCTGCGAGGCCTGCAGCGCGCGCAGCGCTGGTTGGCCTCGGCGGCGTTGGGTGAGCGTTGCAGCTCGCAGCTGTAGAATCAACACTAACTGCCTGCACAGAAAATCTCAGGTTGCCATTGAGTATGCCTACCAGGTGCGGGACGAATCACCGGACACATGGGTGTTCTGGGTGCACGCGGGCACGCAGGCGAGATTCGAGGAGGGATACCGCAGAATCGCCGAGGCGACGAGAATGGAGGGCTGGGATAACCCGAAGGCGGACGTTCTGCGGCTCGTCCGCAGCTGGCTGTGCGACGAGTCCAACGGACAGTGGGTGATGATTATTGACAATGCTGATAACTCAGACGTTTTCTTCCGGCCGCTCTTTAGACAACCAGCTGTCGCAGCGGGCAATCTGGGTCAAGCAGCGGAACCGCTGTCGGACTTTCTACCGCAATCGCCGAACGGGTCTATTCTTGTGACGTCTCGAAATCAGGACGTAGCATACAGGCTGACGGGCAGCTACGCTAACGTTATCGAGGTCAATCTGATGGACGATGACGATGCACTGGCTCTTCTCGAGAAGAAGCTCGGGGCTGGCGCAGACAAGAAGGATGCTGTCAAACTAGTCCACTTGCTTGACTGCATGCCCCTCGCCATCACGCAGGCGGCGGCTTTCATCAAACAGAGAGCGCCGCGCATGACCGTCTCACGATATGTAGAGGAAGTATGCAGAAGCGACCATGACCGAGTCCGCTTACTGAAAAAAGACGTGGGAGACAGCCGCAGGGACGGCAGAGCGTCCAACTCCATCATCGCGACCTGGCAGATCTCGTTCGAGCATATCCGGGCCAATATGCCGACGGCTGCTCGGCTGCTGTCGCTGATGAGTCTCTTCGACCGCCAGGGGATTCCGGAGTCGCTTCTTCACGACCAGTACCAGTTGAATGAGGACAAGGACGAGGATGAGGATGCCGATTTTGAAGATGACATTCATACGTTGATTAGCTATTCTCTAGTTAAGATGAGCGCGGATGGGCTCGAGTTTGAGATGCACCGGCTGGTGCAGTTCTCGACCAAGACGTGGCTGGCGCTGAACAACGAGCTGGAGCTGTGGCAGGCGACGTATGCAGCGCTCATGGACAAAAGCTACCCGGTAGGGCGGCCCGAGAACTGGGAAGTGTGCCAGGCGCTGTTTCCGCACGCTCAAGCTGTGGTGAACAACCAGCCGAAGGACGCAAAAGCGCTAGAGGCATGGGCGTCAGTGCTCTTCAAAGCTGCATGGTATGCAAGCGAGATAGGACAGTATAATAAGGCGCACGAGATCGATTCTGCCGCTTTCCAGGTCAGGGAAACTATTCTAGGAGCAGAACACCCAGATACGCTCAACAGCCTTAACAGTCTTGGGCTAGTCTTAGCGTTGCAAGGCCGGTATAGTGAAGCAGAGGCAATGCATCAACGAGCGCTGGAAGCAAAGGAGCGGGTGTTTGGGGCGGACCATCCCTCCACGCTGACCAGCATGGCCAACCTGGCGTCGACGTACAGGAGTCAAGGCCGGTGGAAGGATGCCGAAGAACTGGAGGTGCAAGTAATGGAGACGAGCAAGACGAAGCTTGGAGTAGACCATCTCTCCACACTAAGCAGCATGGCCAACCTGGCGTCAACGTACAGGAACCAAGGTCGGTGGAAGGATGCTGAAGAGCTAGACGTGCAAGTAATGGAGACTCGCAAGACGAAGCTTGGAGTGGACCATCCCGACACGCTGAGCAGCATGGCCAACCTAGCGTCAACGTACAGGAGTCAAGGCCTGTGGAAGGATGCCGAAGAGCTGGAGGTGCAAGTAATGGAGACTCGCAAGACGAAGCT
>BCHH01000007.1:2872062-2885430 GCA_001599595.1 Beverwykella pulmonaria | reverse complement strand
ATGGCCAACCTGGCGTCGACGTACAGGAGACAAGGCCAGTGGAAGGATGCCGAAGAGCTGGAAGTGCAAGTAATGGAGACGAGCAAGACGAAGCTCGGAGTGGATCATCCCGACACGCTAATCAGCATGAACAATCTTGCCTTCACATGGAAAGGACAGGGTCGTGATGCGGAAGCTATAAAACTCATGAGTGAATGTGTGCGGTTACGCCGCCATATCTTAGGTGCTAGCCATCCGCATTACATGTCTTCTTCAAAGGCGCTGGCTGTATGGGAGGCTGAGCAAGTGGACGTTGGCTCCTTGACCTTAGATGGCTAATAATAGCTAGATTAGTCGACTAACATAAATTTAATTGTAGGAAAAGATGCGCGTGAAGTAGATATTTTCTACTTGTATGTTCTAGGATAGTTAATAGTTTAGAAAAACGTTACTGGTACGGCGAAAGGTACTTGAAGGGTACTTTAGGAAGTGGTATCCCAGAGTTGATCTGTCAGCGTGGCGGTGTCAACCAAGGTGACATTTTACCACCACTAGCTGGGCGGATGGCCGACCCGCACCAGCCATGACCTTGTAGCTCTGACTGTGATGTACTCTCTTGTGCAGTGGTAATCTAGTGCCTGGGGTTGTGGTGGAATTGCAGCTGATACAGTATTGTATGCTAAGAGTAACGCTACTGCGAATAAGGTGTAATGCCTAATTTTAGCGCATCTCATCAGCCAGCTCCGGCAACTTCGCCTTCAGTATATCATGACAGAGTTATCCACATGATGGGCCATGTCTTTTAATAATAGCGAGCAGTGTGAAATATCAACTAGAATGCGAAGCACCTACAGTTATTATTCATGAAATACAAGAAGCACAGAGGTTGCAGCACAAGTTCGGGAGAGTCTACCACACAAAGCTGAAGGTAATGATATTGTATGTTTTTCGAGAGTCCTTTTTTATCACACTTCTGAAATTTTTCTATGCAATTCTTCCTTGTAAAGAAAATGTTCCTTGCTTATCCACACAATACCCTACAACCCATGCACTCACTCTTTCCAACAGTAGTAATACTTTCTCGATAGACACTGTTTCTAGGTCAGTGAATTAGGTCGTAGATACAATATCATAGAGGGAGCTTGGTGAGAAGGAACTGCCCAGGTGGAACAATAACGTACCCTTCCCTACATCTAACTACAAGTAATCCCCGGTGCCTCCCAAACACAACCATCCGCAGAACCGCAGTACCAATAACTCCCTTCAGGCCCGAAGCTGTGTCGGCATACCTGAGCGCCGGGACAGTCCTATTAAATCAGTACATGTGTTGGTTACTGGGTATTGGAGGGAAACACACGTTATAAGTATTGCAAGCATGATGTTGCGCAAACACTGCAGAGCACATGCTCAGAAGAACGATGCCGAATCCAAAGGTCTTCATGATGGAGATGTGAAGCGAAGAAGTAGGTGAATAGATATAAGGGAGTGAAGGATCGTTTATCTGTCTGTTTGTCTTTTCTACGAATTGCGAATCGCTTATATATGTCCAATACTACTAGTAAGTATTTGTGGAACCAGAGTACCCATATAGCAGACTAACGTAAGTCATCAACTATCACTATCCTGAATCAGCACTTCAAACATGGAATTCTCAGCCTCACAGTCACTTAATTTCCAAGTCAGCAATACGAGTCTTATTCCCTAGATACTACCCAACCCATTCCACTATTCAGGATACATAAAAGATTTTATTGTCCGACTCTGATTTTACAACTTATATGAACTATATGACCAATCTCTCCAGCTGAACCACCAAATTCTATCAAATTCCTAATCCGGATGTTGCTGTAGTATCATCGCGACGCTCAGTGACACATCACCCAATTAGTCCCCCACTGGCAAATCTCCTGGCTGAGCTCGACACAGACCGGGTTGCCTGAGCCTCTGGATGGTGGGTAGAAGCAGACTTGGGTGCCGGGACAGTCCTATGTGCAATGATTAAGGAAGTTTGATTTTGGGGAAATTCAAAATGAGAAGGGGTTCATACGTTCCAGGTGCGGTATGCTGCAGCAGCCATGCGTGCGGCGAGAGCGAGGATGAGGGCTGTGGTGAATTGTATACTTTACGACCACAACGATATCTTTGTTAGACATCAATTATCACGACTCAAGAAGCAGGGATATGCAGATGATAAGCTCTAATTTCCTCAGCGGCGTAGTACATGCAAATATCAAATCCCCCTTCTTTGATCAGACCAAACAATAGCCTGTCTTGCCATCCGCAAATCCATCCACAACCTCACGAAATTCGACCCTAACGGCAGTGCTGCTCTAAAGTCCCCCACTGACAGATGTCCTGACTTGGCTCGATGCAGATCGGCGGACCCGCACCATGTGTCGGCACATAGTAACAAACTTGGCTACCAGGGCAGTCCTATATCAAAGTCCGTGTCAACCACTGGTGATATGAAAAAATAGAGGACGCTGTATGGAAATAAGAGGGGGAAATGGGAGAGATCTTACGTTGAATGTAACACATGCGGAAGCCATGGTTATGAGAGCTGCGACGGTGATGAAAGTAGTTGAGAACTGCATGTTGAAGAAAATAAGTAGATTTCGGACGCGATTTAGGTTGAAGGAAGTAGATAAGGTTGACTTGATATGAGGTAAATGTTGTCAAGAGAGTCTGTATGCATGCTTCTCGTTTATATGTAGAAACTTGAAGTCCATCTTGCCACCGCACACATAGTGTATTTCCACAAACAGAAACCCGTCCCGCAAGTCATTCACCGAAAATAGTACGATTGAATATTGCCTAGCTGATATTGTGAATAAACTGTCGGAGGCTTACGCCAGCACTCTCGTACTCGAGCTTATGAATACACTGTGTCAGCGTTTCCAACCCGCCGTACTACTCTACTTTATGGATATTTAGGGCCGTAATGTTTGCCGCCGGCCTTACGGCCGGCTGGTAACCTTGTAGAGAAAAGCTTGTACGGACCGTAAATGTAACGTTTGGGTAGCGCCCTACGTTACGTACGTTACGGCTTCGTTTACGTCGTAAACGTTTGGTGTCGAGGCCTCTAGAGTTTCTCAATGTGGCTTACCATCCCTAAGAACTCGCTGTCCACTACCTTGCGACGTAGCCAGTGTTTTTAGCGTTGCAGAGCTTCGATAGTTGTGGTAGAGAGACGACTACGATCTAATGTGACGGTCCTTCTAGCAGTGGAAAGGCACCTCTTACACTCACAACTAGTGGCTGGAATCGACAGGTAATCACAGGCGATTTGGTAGAGAGTTGGGTAGTGAACCCTGCCTATCGTCCACCAGCAGAGTAGCGGGTTTTCAAGCTCTGGGAGCTTGTCCTGTAGATCCTCAATGTGAGAGTCATAATATGTTTGAAGCTCTGAGGTCCTTTTGTGCCTTTTGTGCCCTTGCGGAAAGGGCTCAATTCACAACAGAGTAAAGTCTTAAGTGGTTCATTATTCATTGGAATAGTAGTCTAAGTGTTGCAAATCATAGTGGGAGACGAGTATAACTTTGTCTGATTTGATTTGCTCATCGCTCCCTTCCCCCATTTCTAGGTGTCTGTCAAAATCCTCCTTCCAGTCTCCTAGTTACAGTAAGGACTGAAACTCGAATCCCAGTTCGAGCAGGTCCCCGGCGCAACGCAGCTACTACTCGATCCCCCATGCGTAGCCACATGGAAACAGACTTGGTCGCCTGGGCAGTCCTATTCTTCACATCAGTATTTTTTAAAGATGAACTTGGAAGGGGATGGCGTACATTCCAATTAGAGCAGGCCGATACCAAGCCCGTGAGGGAGAGGGCTGTGAGGAGGAGGGCTGTGAATTGGAGTTGCATGGTGGGTGGTGTAGTGGGCAGGTGGGGGATGGGTGTTGGCGTGATGATATTACGCTGAACTGACAGAGTGGAGCAGGCAAATGTGGAGCATACTTATAACTCCTCGTAGCTGCCATTTTGCCCCATTGCCATCAGATACGAGCCAAACTTTCCTAATGTGTCACACACCGACCTACGAATTTCCCATTCGAGGAATTGATAATGTTAGCATGGGTTATACTGTGCGGCGTCTGGAGCTCCCAACTCCGAAGGTAGTATAGACGTCTGCATGTTAGCGTTTATAAACAGGTCTTTCTTCGACTGACTGCGAGCGTCTTCTAGATACGAGTTATTATGTAAATACGGATTCGGAGCGCCATCTCTTCAGTTTTCATGAGCAGGGAATTGTGTCCTTGGTCATAGTATTTTGATTCTCCCGTTAGTGGCAAAAAAACTTTTTCGGTCGAGGATATTGATAGCCAGCGGAAGTCATAGAACCCCTGCTCCCCGCCCCCGCATATACAGCATATGCAGTGTCTGAAGCTTACATACACCGCAACATCAGCCTCTCTCCAGCTCCAAGCTTCGCCAAGTGCTGACTGATCACACAGGTGTGCTCTCTACTCTCCAGGGAAAACTTTCATATGGCTGGAAATATCCGACGTCATTTCGTCCACGGAAGGCCAAGCTTATTCATCTCAACCGCCAGCTGGAGTATGTAGTCGATGCTATAATGGGAAATGAGTGTTTGCGCTTGGCTATTGCAGGGTGCGCGTGGTAGGAGTGGAACGCACCTTTCGCACTGCGTTTTCGCTTTGTGGACGTTGTCGCCCCAGACGTAGCTGGAATGGTCAGCGTGCTCGATAGCACTTGGAGAGTGTGGGTAAACTCACATTCCATGCCGCCTCACCAATACCGCATACGTATCCGGATACTTCTCCATGGCCTCTTCCAAGCTCGACGTCAGATCCTCCTCACTGTCTTTCGTCAGCACCTCCATTCTCATCTATTCCCTTCGTTCTTCGATCGTGCTCAACATACTGCGCAGTATTCTCGATAATCGGGATCCTCAGCCTGTCAAAGTACCCGAGATTTCCCGCCTTCCCCCTGCCCTTCGGTATCCCCTTGATCTGTTCAATCTCCTCAATCTCAAAACATGCGTCCTTACCGAAGCCGCGCTCTACAAGAAGTGTGACGAGAACCGCCCATTGTGAGTGAGTGTGTATGCAGCAGCCGGCGCCGCGGGTGAAGGCTGCGAGGAAGAGGGGTGTGCAGGCGGAGGGTTTAAGGACCTATTTGCGTCAGGTTCAGCCTATCTCTTCCACTCTTATGCACATAACAAATCGTTATATAATGATGGCGCACTTTCGGTTTCCGGATATACTCCTTGCTCGCAAAGTCCATAACAAACATGTCGGTTGGCTTCAACATCTCTTTTTGCACGCCGCTCGGCGCAATGAAGATCTTGTCCTCATGGCGAATGCTGGTCCCGCCGCCTGTACCTGTGACCTGGCCAATGACGCTGAATTAGCCGTCCTGTACAATCGGAGTTGGTTGCGAGGTGAGTTGTACCCAGCCTAACGTGTAGAACTTTGCGCAGAGTGTGCAGATGTGGTTTGCGGGGTGCTCTGGATCCGAAGAGAGCACAAGCACATCAGAGGGTTCATCGTGCGAATGCGACATTGTGAAAGAAGTATGGAGGGGGAAGTTGAAGGTATAAAAAGTTTTGACATATGACGCGACCAGTGCTCCGTCAAACGCGTGGGGAGGGCACGGACCAGCGACAGTCACCCCCACCACGAAAGGAGGGGCATACTGGGAACGTGGATCATGTCATCGTGTCTTCTCCCAAGCATCTGCGCTGCTGAGTTTCAGAATCATGGTGAATCAAGAGTTAAGCTCCATCTATGAACTAAAGAAATCAACCCATTATGCGACGCAGAGGCTGTGTCTCGCAGGGTGAACCACGGCAGCCTAATGGTATCATTGTAGACGACTATCCCCATCTATGCGCCCCAAACCAAACCATTCCATTGCTCCTCCAATAGCTCATGACCGCAGCCAGGCTGGGTATCAAATCTACTCTTTGGCCTCGTTGGCCAGCGGAGACGGGTGCTCGGGCTTCTTGTCCGTGCTGGGCTTCTTCTCGTGCTTGAAGACCGACTTGACCTTCTCGCCTAGGCTCTTGCGCTCGGGAGAATGGCTGTGGCCGCCATACTTGTCCTTATGGATGTTGCCTTCGCCGCCGCGCTGTGTGCATAGTCAGCCTGGTGCTCCAACCTAGATGCGTAGTACGCGAGTAGCATAGGAGAGGAAATCGTACGCCAGTGTGGAAGTTCTCCTGGTGCTCGCGCAGCGCAGTCTCGGGAATGAAGTCCTGCGAGCGACGGCCTTCGCCTTGGGGTCCCAGGCGTGGAGAGTGGGCTAGGTTTCCAGCACCGCCGCGCTAGTGATGATTAGATTGTGAGGATGACGCTGAGAGCGGGTGTACGGACTCCAGTGGAGTATGATCCATCGACCGATTCGCCTTGGACACCTTCACGGACGATGCCTCCATCGGTGTAGCTGCAGACACATCAGTATGCGATTACAGAGTATACACATCTCATGAAGACATGAAGGATAAAGTGAGGAACGTACACATGGTCATCTTTGCCGATGTTGCCAGCACCTTTGTTTCTCGATCAGTTCACTGATCGAACTACAGACAAAGAGCACAGCTTACCTCCGCGGCCAGTGGATACGATATGACTGTCGGACATGTTTTGCTGATTCGTGCGGAAAATATCTCAGTGGAGAAAAAAGAAGAACTTATCTTTGGAGACTGGGTGCAAGGGTGATGTCAAGAGATAGATGTATTGGTGAAGAAGGAGGGGGCAAGAAGGGGGGGGGGTTCAAGGTTCTTCCCGCAAGAATTTATATTTGCTCTTTCAATCAAACCCAAGGCCCCAAATGACGCAAGATGACTTTCCCATCAGTAGCAGCGCGCGGGATGCGCCTCGAACCGCCGAAAACGTTACGGAGCACAGCTACTACCTTGATAGTTTAGTAGACGCCGCCCGTTTCCTGCATTTTCCCAGGCCTTGAACGCCGAAGTCGCGAAAAGGGTGCTTGGCCGTACGAAGCCACCGGGTCGCGAACCTATCCGTTCTATCATATGTTTCGCTTCCACGTCTCCATGTGCCAGGCAGACGGCAGATCAGGCGCCGTGGGGATGGTTGGTGATGGTGTGAGGTGATGGTCACGATAAGAGCGCGACGTCTGATTTGTCTAGATACCTGACTAAGCGACCAAATGGCGCTAGCCAAAGGAAGCATCCCACTGTTTGACAGCTGCCTGTACGTTTTGTTTGCATGGTGAGTGAATGCTTGCTTCACAAGACCATGGCATGATGACACGAGAGCTGTTCACGAGAGGCACAAAGGTACGCGAGGGCACGAGGAAAGCTGGGATTCCAGGCGAGAGGGGTCCCGTGACTGCTCGAAAAACCTCATGGTGGCTGCCTTCAAGGCTGCGAATGATGTAAAGGAGAAGCTCTAACGTGCATGTGCTGCTGCAGAGGCGCAGCGAAAGACTCAGATTACTGCCAAAAGGGAGTCGAAAATTTGTGTGGAGTACAAAAAGCAAGTCCTACAAGTACAGCAGTCTATTATTGCCTCGCCAAAATCAAGACCTCACTCAACTTACATCAATCATTTCGGCTGTGGCGTGACAGTCTTGACTGCAAATTTCTCTCCTGGTCTGTTCAAGCTTTGGCTTTCTCCGCTGCTGGAGGCGCGCCGCCAGTCGTTGGAAGTCTTGGTGTTTGTCAGCTAAACGCAACAGGAGTGAGGTCAAATCAGGAGGATACGAACCCCATGAAAATCTTAAAGTAGTCATAAATCATCCACTGCAGGCCGGTCAATGTTCCAATCATCACGATACGCACAGGAAGTCCGTTCCAAAGCCCCGCGAAACCAATGTCCTTGTAGATGCGGCCAGTGGCAGCTCCGAAGGCCTCTCCGGGTTGTCGATTAGCGTTCAGTTTAGAGACCATCACGTCGGCGGGATGAGAAACAACCGCACAGAGAACTCCGGCGATATAACCACCCGTAAAAGAAACTGCAGTCTGGGCTCCTTTGCCGTAGTCTGACTTGGTCCCGGGCAGGTACCCGTAAATCATTTCAACTGCAGTTTCGAAAGACGCAAACTTGCAAATGTCAGTCTAGCAAAAGTCTGACCTATTCAAGGGTCACGCACCTTCATCATGGTATAAGGAATCTGGCGCCCCCACAGCGGATACAGACCCTTATACAACCTGAAACGGTCAGCTCGACACACTGTTCAAACAAGCACTGCGAAGCTTCACGGCTTACCCGGCAAACCCTTCCTTCCCGGTGATGGTCGAGATTCCTCCTAGGGTGGTCTTTGCAAAGGGAGGGATCGTGGTCTGCATGCGCACCTTCACTGCTTCAAGTGGACACAGACCCACGTCGGCAATGATCTCGGCAGATGCGCTAGCCGTAAGGTAGACAGCCGTCTTGTACTTGTGGAAGTTTTCTTCGCCGACCAGATCTCCGTAGAACTTCTTGAAGAACTCGTAGCCGCCATACTTGAAGCCTCCTTGGATGCTGTAACCCCAGAAGGTGGGAGACCAGCCGGTATAGATTCCTCGAAAGCCTTCGGCGCGGCCAATCTTACCCCAAGCCTCGAAGTTGCCTTTGTACAACTTTGGGTCTACTTGTCGTCGACATTTCACAAGATCCAAAGGCGTCACAATGGTATGTGTCAATCCACAGGCCAACACACCACCGATGGTGCACGCCGCATAGAATTTTGGCGAGTACATTTCAATCTTCCCGGCCGTCTCTTGCGATTTACTGCTTGCTTTTTCAAGCTCTGCCGCGGCAGCATCGCTCAGTTGTGCGGCTTTGTTCTTCGCACTGTCTACCACACTCCATGCGGGATACAGCTCATGCCGGGCAAGCCGTTTCGAAGAAGGCTGCTGCGATTGGAATTCATCGTGACGCCTTGGAAACGAAGAGCAGCCACCTAGGGCGTGGGTCAAAGTTGTCAGAGATGGGAACATGTTTTGCATCGGCAAGTGTGCTACGGCTATCTGTTAGATGCGCGTCTCGGCTTGGCTACCGTTGTTTGGAAACTCACCTTGCTAAAACTAAAGGAAAACTACGGATCACAGCGCGCCGGTCTGCCCAAGCGCGGATTAGCAATGGGCTCCACGACTTCCGACAACGAAGAATGGGGTGAGATGGAGGTGAGGCCTAAGGAGAAAGCTGTCGTTGAGCTGCCAACTTGATCGGAGCTGACGCCGCTGCGCATAAATTCCGGTAATTTTTATTCCTTACCGGCTCCTAGGAAGCTGCCACCAGTATACATACAAAATACGGCCGTGCGCGGTAAGAAATCCTTCGTTGTACGACGTCATTGGCCTTGGCATGGATATTCACTCCTTGGACTTCGCAGTTAAGAGGTTATCTCCGGGATATACAATTACAGATTAAGCGATGTATATACATGAGCACGACTATGAAGTTCTCAGACCTCGTTCATCGCTGGGCCTCGTCCGACCTTCTTCCGCCTCATTCGCCTGCACTTTGCTCTGGTCCGCATGCTTCGCTGGATCAAACACGTAGATGGGGAATTCCAAGAAGACGGTCCGCTTTAAAAAGAGGGGCATTTTCTCGTACAGCTGGGGAGGAAACGGGATGAGAATGCTCGTACGACGGAGCCATCTCTCATACTCGGGCCACTTGATCGCCTTCTCATACCTCTTCTTTGCCCCCGGTCTCTCTTGCAGAGGTAGTCCAGACAGGAACATGAGAAGCGCTGTCAGGAAGAATGGGCCGAGTATCGATGCATACAATGCTGCATATGCTCCACCGTGGACGTAACCATCGGCAGCGGGCGACACGGCGATCATGAAGATGGCTAGACGTGTCAGCTGTAGTTCACATAATGCCTCATAAACGACTTACCAAACTGGATGATGATCTCCCCAAAATAGTTAGGATGTCTCGTCCATGCGAAGAATCCCACACTGCACACTGCGCCGTCGCTGCCATGAGCAGTGCGGAAACGGTACTTCTGGATATCGGACACGCTCTCCATAAGCAAGCCAATGGAGTACAGAATCACGCCTGCGATATCTCTTCCGGTTCCAAAAGCAGGCTGGGGGAACTGCGTGACATTCGGCGAGTTGAGGATGGTGACGGGCAGAGACACGATCCAAACCCATGCCATTTGGAACACCCAAAATCCGAGAAATGACCAAAACTTGTCCCGCTTGTCGTCAAAGCGATCGTCTTTTCCAGTCTTCAAGATCCGAAATAGCAGAAATCCAGAGAGCCGCGCGCCCCATACCATGACGAAGACCGATGCCACGATATTGCGCGCATTGTCTCTGTTGCCGCTGAGCGCGAGCGTGAGGATGGCAAGCAGAACGAAGTTGGTGCCGCCAGCGAAATCGGTGAGCTTGTCGAACTTGAAAGAGAATGCGATGGAGAAGAAGAACAGCTGGTATGCAATGGTGATGAAAAGTGTGATCGCGAGATAGTAATTATCGAGAATGTGGACTGCCCCCATCGTTGCGAGTGATATTGGATGGGTACTAAGAGGGATGAGGCCTGAGTGTTGGTATCACATGATTTCTCAGCGTTGATATCACGTGATTTCCCCGCTCTGGCGGCAGTCACATGATCAGCTTTCTGAGTCAAGGATCCTCAAGGATCCTCGGCAGTCACGTGATCAGCTTTCTGAGTCAAGGATCCTCAAGGATCCTCGTATCTTAGAACCTTAAGAATATCATCACCACACAAGCAGGACACTAATACTACGGTATTGGAGCCCACTGCTACGTGGTAATACATTCAACCAGCCGATTACCTCTACTGTGACCGTGAATAACCTCGGGGTTACCGACACTGATCAGTTTCTTTTTGTTTAGGACTCAAGTCTTTGCGCACCAAACAGATCAAACCCCACGCTATTCACCCTTAACACAGTCTTGAGGACCCCCATGGTTTCTACAACTTTAAGAAACACCCCTCCAACCATCTGCGACCGCGCAGAATCACACCTCGACCTCCCCTCCAAACCTAACAAGATTCGAAACACCCCTCCACGAATCTCCACCCCTTCGCGAAGATGACGACCAAGAAGATGACGACCAAATACAAGGAGATGAAGACAAAATAGAAAGATAGCATCAAGATTGATGATGATACAACTGAGGAACAGGTGAATAGATACATAACCTGGAAGTACTTGCAATATAGGACAGCTATGGACAGAGATCTATAGGAATGCTATCAGGAGGACTTCAACACGTTTACGGAAGAGGCCTTCGCTCTTATTGAAAAACGCGACCTCCAGGAGTTGAAGTCATATCTACGAAGCAGAGGCGTWCACGTACCTCCGAACGATAAGAATACCACAATTAGAGYATCACTAGTCCAACTTGCTCATGAGGACGAACAACACAAGTGGTCAGACAAAGAGATTGACCTCGCACTTGAGCAGGGCGTTGAATTCAAGTCCAAGCTACTATTRAGAAGGATCTCTGGTACRACTATCAAGCGTGTCCCACAGCARTCTCAAAACGCACAGCAACCTTCCCCCCAGCATCACCTCCAAGAACCTCCAGTTCACGTACAACCACCCACRAATCAGGGACCTGTACAGGGCCATGGCAGGAATCTCGCAAACCTATCAAAGATGTACACAGACRAGTTCAAATACGGCGGAACGGGAGACAGCCTAGACCAGAAGCTGACCATCTTCTACGAAACCTGCAATCGTGCAGACGTACCCCAAGAAGCTTACCTCAAGGCATTTCCTACTATGCTAAAGGGAATAGCTGCAAGCCACTTCTACAACACCAACGTAGCTCAGAAATGCGGATACAACTTTCAGAGAGTCTGCGGACATCTTCAAAACTTCTTTGAGGGTCCTAGCTTCCATCACAAGAATCTAGATGAGTGGAACAATGTCTCTCTTTCTAGTACTATTACAGAAAACTCAGGGAAGCCAATTAGCGACTGCCTCAAGCTGTTTATTTCAAAGCTACTGCTGTTGCAACACAGTCTCAAACCCAACCTGCGCACCAACAGTTTCCTCCACAACAAGCTTGTTACTAGTTGCCAAGGTATTCCAGCCTGTCAATACGCAGTATCAGATCCACCAGAAGGAGTAGGACCCTTAATCAGCAAGATCCAATCATCAATTATAGCGTATGAGAAGGAGACCCCCGAACTAGTCCAAGCCTACTTCACAGACCGCCAATACCGCAAGGATAACAATCAGGAACACCATAACCAAGGCCAAACTCGCGGACGTAGACCTCCAGGACGATGCTTTATCTGCAGCAAGGAGGACTGCCACTCATAGAAGCACACAGACAAGGAGCAAAACGAGGCCAAAGCTAAATTCAAGGCCAAGTTTCCTCCACGTCATACAAATTCTAGTCGTTTCCCTCAAAGAGTCAGACAGCACATCGCAGACGTCAAGGACCGCGATCCAGACAGTGACTCTGATCTGGACGAATCTTTCAACACACTCGTACTTAACATGGAGGATGACGACTTCCGCGAAGTCTGCGAAACTTCCAACTTCATYACTTCCTGTGGAGAAATTGACACTGCAAGTGCTATCCTCACAGTAAATRAGTTAACTAACAGAGCTTGCCAACACGCCCTRAAGGTAGACYTTGACTTTGACTCCAACAAAACCTTACATAAACACAATRAAGCCAATCCATTCGCATATAATACAGTGACTAACTCTCGTTACACTTCTGCAGAATTCATGGGTATTATAATTAATACAGGAGCTTCCAAGCGCTCTACAGCAGGACACAGCCAGTATCTCGCACTACAAGCTGCCAGCACCAGTCTAGACATTGACAAGTCAACAAAGGGACAAGTCAACGTCCAGTTTGGCATCGGCTCGACCGCGTCCATTGGCTCAATCAAGGTTACTACACCTATTGGCCTTGTCAAGTTCCACGTTGTACTAGCCAATACTCCCTTCCTACTGTGCCTGGCAGACCTAGACAGTCTCAAGTACTACTACAACAACCTCACGGATACCTTAGTATCACACTCAAAGACCATACAAGTTGTACGCCGCTTTGGACACCCTTTCCTGCTATAGGACACTTCTCTCCAAGTGTATCTCTCCCAATCTTTCGACTCCAACCCCTGTTATTTAACTAAAGCAGAGCTACGCCGTCTACACCGTCAATTTGGACACCCCTCAGTTGCACGCTTGAAACAACTACTTGAGAGGTCAGGACACAACAGCAACACCAAAACTCTGAAGTTTATCACCAAATACTGCCACCACTGTCAAAAGCACGGAAAGTCGCCTGGCAGATTCAAGTTTACGCTCAAGGACGATGTCAACTTCAATTACTGTATCATCGTTGACGTGATGTATATTGACGGCAAGCCACTACTCCACATCGTTGATCAAGCTACTCAATTCCAAGCTGGCAGATGGCTACTAAACGTCTCAGCACAACACACATGGGACATGCTGCGCAGCTGCT